>CDFF01069845.1:0-16704 GCA_000826265.1 Acanthamoeba culbertsoni
TCCGTTGTAGGCAGCGGCAAGTGGTACATGTCTACCGAAGTTGCGAAGTCCGGATGAATATAAGGGTTGTTAACTGCACATTGAAATGGCCAATTCTTAAGTTAAATTACAAAACAACAAGAGAGCCGAAAAAAGAAAGAAGCATTCTCGGAATGCCCAGGAATGGGCTTACTGGCCAGGTTACGCAATGTGAAACTATGTTACAAACTATGGCAAGGCAAGGGGGTTGAGGAGGAAAATGCCACTCATGAATTCCTCTCTGGCACTTGGGAGTGGCTGAGAGGGCTAGGTGTGTGAGCCTGATAGGACGAGTTCTGGTGTAAATTCGAATGGGAGCGAAGCTGCCCGCCTGCAAAGTGCTGAGGATGGAGACCCGATTGAGGAGACGGCATATGGTGTGCCTGTGAACCATACGGAACAATGTGGGCGAACTGCGTTGGTGGAAGCTGGTAAAGATGCGACACGCCCTCCTGGTGATGACCTACTGCTGGAGGCATGGGAACGGAGATTGTAGGGATGTCTTATCTGGGTCAGAGAGTTTCGGCATTGCCACCAAACCAACCAAAACTTACCCGATGACATTTGATGCAGTCCGTGAGGAACGCCTTCGTGAAGGGATTGTGCGTTCACGTAGTCATGCGATCTGATCCCAATCGACCGTTCGCCTTCGGCATGGAGTTCAGCTTGGGATCCGCTGGCGGGGTCTAAGGATTCGGCAGCCATCGGAGATCGCTGAGACAAATCGTCTGTCGACAACTTTCGGCTCACTCTTCGCGCCTGGGAAGGCGAATGTGACCTAATTCGTCGTATAGCTCCATCGGCCTAAACATCAGTACTGGCGTGAATATTCCCGGGAAAATTGCAGATTTCGATACCACACGAATTTGTTACCAGGGAATAACCAAGAATGTGCCCATGTGTCACCTCGCCACCCAATTCCGTTATTATCTCGTTATCGGGCTGTTTTTGGAAAGGCTGTGTATCCGGAGCCAAATTCACCTGTAGCTTGGAGCAGGATAGTTAAATCAGGTAGTGGCTTGTAACCAATCACACATAAGGTTCGCAGTACCTCTCCAGATTGACATTGTTGTTTCCATCGCTTGTAGTTTTTGAAGTGGTTCGAAATACGCATATCTGGCCGTACACCCTCTACGTGCCTCTTGAGGTAATACAGCTGGCCTGTAGACAGAAAAGCGGTTCACAGACGCACGATCCTCAACCATTACGCCCGCAGTCTCGAATGAAGAGCCGTCGTGTACCGGGCTTGTTCATATTTACGGCGTAGCCGCAGCAGTAGCACTCCACCTGATATATGGAGGCCACCCGGAAGGGTGATGGGTCGTGCCCGGTTCCCAGCGCGAACTGCTCCACCTTTGCCACCCACTCCTCCAGCGTGAGCCTCTTCCGCTTTCGCCCGGGCCCGCCCGACGCCGGCGGCTCCTTCCTCTCACCGCTTGCCCCAGCGCCTGAGCTTACCATCGGGCTTCCGCTGGGTACATGATGGGTGCCAGTGAAGGCCGCGTCACTATCCTCACACTGTAGCGGCGGAGGCGCGGCCTGGGACTGCGTCTGTGTCTGAACCGGTGGCGGTAGCTGGTGCAGGGGCTGAGGAAGGATGGCCTGGTGATGAGGCGGGTCGCTCTGCGAGAAGCGGGGAATTAGAGTCTGTTGAGGGCCTCTGGTGCCATTGCCTTCAGAATGCGTGCCTGCATCGTGTGAGGCATTCCAACCATGCCAAGCTCTTCTCGGATCGAACGGGCTAACGAGGGGGGGAAGCCCAGGCGAGATACGAACGTGTCCTCATCAAGCGACTGCGATGGAGTGAGCGTACCCAACTGGCATCAAAAGCTCGAGATGGAGTGACCTTTAGTTGCTCCTTGTGCAGGAGCCATTCCCCCTCAAGCCTGGAAATGTAGGGCATGACATCCGAGCTGGAAAGCCCTGTCCTGCGCGCTAACCTGCTCTCACCAGTCACCCCCCCCCCAAAGGAATGAATTAGCGGTGGACAGTATCGGGCAAGTGGTGCAGAAGGAGGGAAACCTGAAGAGAAACTGTCGAGTTGACTCGCCGCCGTCGGGTGAACAGTCTCCTGTAGCATGTGCACGAGGAGGAGTGGGCATTGCGAGTACTCCCCAGCTTGGCCATGCGGTGTCCGGTAATTACGTACCTTGCGACTCAGCCATGAGGAGAGGAGAGTAGGCATCCGCTTGCAAGTGCGGGGGAAGAGAAGGAGGCAAGGAAGAGTCCCCGTGCATACCGGGGTCATAAGCAGAGGAGTAAAGCATGTGGTGAGGGAGGGGATGCTGATGTAGAGGTTGCGGAGGGTTCACAGCAATCGAGTGAGGAAGAAGAGAGGGAGGAGAGGGCATGGTGGATGACAGGTGATAGGGAAGGAAGAAAGATGGTAGAGGATGGCCATGCAGGTGCGTGTCTTGGCCTTCGAAGGGGAAATATCCAGAAGTAGGAGGAAGGCCAACGCCAACCGCACCAAAGCTCACAAAGCGGCTCTACTCCGACGGCGTTACCAAGCCCAAGGGCGAAGACGAGACGGAAAGACGGTTCAAAATTGCACCATTAATTAAAATGCTAGTTGCCATACAACCAAAACGGCAAGAAGGAGGGGTATTACCTCATGGGGTATGCCTACATCCTCAGCTTCTGAAGGGCCTCGAGACATAAAGGAGCTGTGCTCAGATTCAGCACTCAGGTGCAGTTGTCGCCTCATTTCAGTACAAAAAGGTTCCACAGAGATGGGGCTGTTGCTACGTTGTCCTGCGTCTTCCTTGTCACTGTCCACCTCCTCCTCTTCACTCTTTGCCTCTCCACCCTCTGCTGTGGTTGCAGTTCGTTGAGGCCATGGGTTGAGTGCCCCCTCCCCTCTGCAGTCCATGTTTCTTGGTCTTGTCTTCAATTTGCCCGGGTATTGGCGGAGGAGAACAAGGAAATTTGACCCTTAAATTACAACATAACGAATCGCTTAAAGTCCTATTTTACAACGAAATTTCCCGAACGGGCGGTCAGGAGCGACAGCTCACGCTGCAGGTAGGAACTGTCTAAACCTTGCCCATATCGTCGGATAATTCTAGAGGCAACAAGACGTCAAAGGTGATGACATTAGGGAGGGAGGGGGACACCGACCTTGAATAGCTGTCGTACGCGCTGATGTACTTGTTCGAGCTCTAATTGGTGGGAATGATAGGCGTAGAGAGTAGCCACGAACGAGTTGTAGATGTACGGACGGTGGACTAACGTCCTCTATACCCGTGGTTAATCAGATATCTGAATCATTCTGTAGGGACTGGTGGCACCTTCACTAAGAAAAGGAACTGCGTCGCTTCTTCCAACTCGTCCGTAACTGTTGGCACTGAAGACGAAACAAAGTCTTCGATATCGCACGAGAAGAGGGAGCGAAAGCTCACCAACTCAGGGTTATCCCGTACGAGGCCAATGATGAATCCGCTCCTTTCGCTAACACACATACTATAGAAGTAGACGTATTCAGCAAGGACAATTCATAAACCTCCCGAATGAGGACCAGGTGTGGCACGTACTTGTCTATTCGCATAAGAAATTCGTCAAGTATGCAGCTTAGTTGTGGTTTACTGGCGCGAATTTGTTCCACGCATTCGATAAGGTCTCTGGTGGGGTGCATCCATGAACTCATTGTTGGTCGAACAAAGAAAAGGCTTCTCGCCAGGCTCGTGCCTCCTGTCGTCCGCGGAACATTGTACCGTACGACACACAGTACGACAGAGTGGCAACTTAGTTGTTTTGGAAAGAAGAGGTGCGTTAACCCGCCACTCCACCGAGAAGAAGTCCTTTCCGCAAGGAGTACTGAGTCGGTCGAGTGGAAGAAGTGGGTTAGTGTTTTTGATTTTACATAAAAAAGAAATACAAAAAAGTTGCTTATTAATTCAGAGGTTGTTTTCGTTCTTTTGTGTTGTCCGGCAATCCCAGCAAAATGAGGGAACCGTGAAATTTAGCAACGCAAGTAGCGCGAACACGAGTAGCAGAAGAGAGCTACGCGAGGGTCAAGTAAGAGGAAGAAGCACCGAGTCTGCTACTTGTTCCTTCAAAGTAAGCGCGCTCGTGGTATTATTTGCCGTGTTCGTTTTCGTTTCGCCTTCTCTTTTCGCCCCCTTGTGGTCTGTGTAGCGTTACCAATCTCATCAACATTCTTCGTGCCACACCAGTTTACAGCAACTGCTTGGCAAGTGCTACGGCGCCGACATGGCTACAAGCGTGGGTAACTCAAAAAGGCTTCTCGAGCACACTGATTTGGAAGGCTCCCCTCTACTTCGTAGCATCAATTCGCTCAAGAAAGACTTGTGGGCCCCTTCGCCAACTGCTGTGCCACCTTCGTCCTCGTCGCCTGAGCCGTCCAGTATAGCGATTTCGACCACTACCTGTTCCTCCCCATCCTCGCCGAGCGCCCAGCCTTCAGAAACCAACAAGCGCAAACGCGAAGCTGATGCCCAAGAAGGCGAAGTAACTGCAGATCTCTCACAACAAATAAGAGCTTCGGACATCGTGATCGAGAAGGCAACCAATCGCCAGACTACAGAATTGATCATAAGAAACAAGGCCATCTTCGAATTCTGGGGACGATTGATAAAACGATTCTGTGGTGCAAGAGCTGTAGGAGATGACGGTCAAACGCAACCAGACAAAGCTCTGAAGGAAGTGATGGACATAATTTCGCGCTACTCGAGCTGTGAAATCTCAATGCAAGACGCTTTTACGAAGGTACTCGTTACATTTGCTTTCTTCAACAACTAGCTCATCAAACTCGTCACTAGCTCGCCGCCAAATTCAGGAAGAACGATTGTCTCGATTTATTTGAGGACTTCATCAACCTACTGCTGCACCACGACGTCACGAAGGAGTTCCTTATTTGCAAAGGGGTAGACTTAGCGTTCCTTTCCAATAAGGGTACCTGTTTCTACACACAACCCTACATTTCCGTCTTTCTCACTGTTTTCTCTGTAATAGAACTTAAGCACCCAATAAAACAAGAGGAGGAAGAGGAGGAAGACGATTATCATCAGGATGAACAAGAAGACACTGACGCAGAAGATGACGAAGACGAGAGGCCTACAAGGAAGCGAGCCAAAAGGGGACAGGTGGGTTTCAATTCAGCGTCTTGGTTCTTCTAGGCTTATTCTGAACTCTCGTGTAGCGCAAGAAGGCACGTGCCTCTTCGCCCACGAGCAAGGCAAAGACCAGACGCTTCGCGGATGAAGTTGGGCGACTTCGCCGTAGCCCTGACAAGTGGACGCCGGTTTGCTTCTTACACCTCTCAGCGCACACCGCTGTGAGGACAGAGCTAATTATTAGCTTCCCATCATCAGGAGGAAGACGAAAAATTGATTGAGTTGGTGGAAAAGTATGGAGTTGGCACCAAGAAATGGAGACAGATTGCCGAAGAGTTGGGCACTACAAAGAACAGCGCCAAGTGTGGTAAGTTCTTTTCTCTCGTTTCTGATGGTGAGACGTTAACTCACTGTTTCCAGCTCAACATTGGCGCAGAGTTCTCGCGCCCAACATTCACAAAGGCAGCTGGACCGCCGACGAGGAAGCCAAGTTGCTTGCTGGTGTAGAGAAGTACGGTCTCACTCAGTGGACTCTTGTTGCGCGAGACATTCCCGGCAGGACAGGTGCCGAGCTTTCCCTCTTCCCCATATCGAGCCTTGCGTATTCACCATCGCACGATGCTCAGATATTCAGTGCCGCTATCACTATATGCGGCAGCAGAACTCGAGAGCGTTTCCATGGACTATTGAGGAGGAGAACCTGCTTGCAAATTTGGTTGCCAAGCACGGCACCACGGGCACCTGGATTCCGGTACGACTCACCCATGTGGTGAAAGGTGTGAGCACGAATTATTAAGGATACATATCTCCCTTGCGTCTGTAAGCTTGCTGAGGAGCTTGCCGAGATTAAGGTCAGACGTACGCCTCGTACTGCGCTAGAGTGCCGAGAACAGTATGCTCTCCCTGTTCTTGCGGGTTAATCGTGTTCTTCTCTGATGGTTGATTGTGTTTTCCGTACCAGTTGGGAGGGTATGGTGCAGCGGGATGCAAAGAAGAAAATGAACAGTTGATGACCTTGTCTCGCTCTATGGTCATCCTTTTTGTAAACAGTTTTGTACACAGTTAAACGCAATCAGTCATTCTTTACAAGTGTTTATTGATTGCTAAAGGGATGCTATTAGCATTTCCTATCTAGACAGTGTGGACATATGAACAAAGTTGGCTCAGGTTCAGACGAAAAATTGTTCTATCTCTAGCTCCTCCACGTTCGGCATTTTCCCTTCAGCCATCATCAACTGTTCCATCTCGCGAGCCTTGATGTCCCTCTCACGCGTCTGGCTACCCTCTTTCTCCCTTGGCTGCTTTGGTTGCGGCTGGTGAAGGGGTAGCTCTCTCTTCCACGACATGGTCTCCACCGTTGTTGAACTCATTATGCTCATTGGAGGCGGATGCACAGTAGTGGAGATATGGGCGGGATGCGGAAGCGGAGGCGGCGGGTGCGTGACCGTTGGGGTCGCGTGATGAGCGTGCGACGGCGGGTAAGGGTGTGCATGTGGATGCATGTGTGGATGCACCGGTAAGCCGAGGTCGAAGCCGCTGCTTGCGCCTGAGGCATAAGCAGTCACTGGTGCAGAGAGCGCAGGCGGTGGCCCGCTATCGGCGCTGAGCATCCCCACACGCACGGCCACACGCTCGCCGCCGGGCGGACATGCGAATGCACTGTGGCAGCAGTTGCTGGCCGAGAGGGCTCTAACCACCTCCTCCAAACGAGCGATCCTCTTTTTGTCGGTCTCTCTCTCCTCCTGGATGCGCGCCAGCATGGCCTCCATCGCCTCTTTATCGCGTCGCCTCTCCTCTTCTCGTCTGAGAAACATCTCGTAGAAGTTGCGCATCTCGGGAGCCGAGCCATGCGTAGCATAGCTCTGCGCATAGCCGCCAGCCGGCCCGCCCGATAGCGGAGGCGACAGGATGGCATCCAGCACAGGAGACAAGTCCACGTTGGTAGGGCCCGCCGGTTGAACAGCGCTGCTGGCCATGCTTTCAGCAGCTTCTTCCAGCCCCTCGACCATTGGAGCCTCCTCGATTTTGGCGGCCGCCTCTGCATATCGCGTTCCTTCCGTGCTTCCCAGAACGCCTCCGCCGCGTCCGCGACCGCCCCTTGAGCCCTTCCCTTTCCCGCGGGTGGCTTTCCCTTTGTGTCCCTTGGTTGCCGCGATGGGTAAGCCCGAATCCTGAAGTTTTCCTATCATCAGGCTTCAGCTGTTTGAAGAGAAGGGAGGCAAGGAAGGGGTACTGAGGCCAAGTGAGCGATATTGGGAGTAACGGCAAGCCTAAAATCGTCATCCGGTCCCTCCTTGACTACTTTTTTCTTCTTCCTTCTCCTGCCTCCTCTTCCATCCCCCTCACTATTCCACATAAATCCGATGCTGTTTAGCTTCTCCGTACGGTAATCCGAGAGTGTGCCTGTAGGGGCAGGAGAGGTTCGTTCAATCATCATTCCTGCTTATTGAGAATGTTGTTACCGTGTCTCTTCTTCCTCCTTTGTTCATGGATCCACCACGCTAGTGTCTTGTTATTGTCGTTTTTGGCCACTGCACACGCACCCCTCTCGTTTCTCCACCTGACATCGATCGTTAGGACACACTGTCGTACACAGCTTGGGTTATCAACGATGGGAAATACTTGACGAGCTCCTGGAACTTTTCCTCCCACAGTTGGTCCCATAGTTCTCTTCGATCTTCATAGGAGCGCCTCTTTTTGTTGTAGTTTCGCTTTCCTACCACAACTTTGTTAAACGTTAATTGGCCCGGGTGAGGCAAGTGACAGTGCGTACCCTTGGTCTGCCGCTTCCGCTTTTTGTTGGGCACCGATTCATCTCCAACGTCGTCCTCCTCTAGATCGTCTACGTCGCCTCTTTCACCTTCATCGTCTTCTTCATCGTCATCTACTTTCATGACCTCTTCGGCTTCTTCCGGCTCGCAGTCATCTTCAGTCACCACGGTCGTATCCACAGACTCACCACTTCCCTCGTGGTCAAGTTGATCACGAGCAGTCTCATTATCCAGATCACAAGCATGCGGTTCCTCGGCGTCACTCTTCACTTCCTTCTCTTCGACCTCTCCCTGGATTACATGCTCATAACGATCCTCTTCATCAGGGTCTGGCAAAGACATGTCATCTGCTTTGTGGTGAGGGCTTAGGGGCTCGGCGTAGTCATCCTCACTACGGTCCGACTTCTTCCTGCGCAGGCGACGCCCAGTCAGCGTTTGTCTCGATCCGAGAGAGTCGTCCTTAGCCAGCACAGCCTCTAGAACGGCTTCCGCACCATTCTCGCCACTGGCCACTACACCATCTGCGTTCTAGATAAGTATAAATTTCTGCCTGCTGAAGAGCAATTGATTACCATCTTTGTTTTTGCGAGGGCCAGCTACTCTTCGTTTACGCTTTTGAAGCAACTCCCTGGCTTGTCTATCCTCCTCGATGAGTTGAAGCGGAATGCCTGTAATATGTAAATCGTTAATGAGGAGCCAATTCACTGCGATCAGTTGTCAGCACGATAAGGAGATGAAATAGAAATTTGATACCTGAAGAGTGGCGGTTGCTCCTTCTTTTGCGTGTGGCGGCAAGCTCGAAGTCGTCAAGAAAATCAAGAAAGCTGGGAAGCTCCAGATTTTCATCTTCAACCTGAAGAGATTGTGCAGCTTCTCTATCGTCTATACCCTCGGCGAATCCTCCGCTTACCTCTCCTCCTTCAACTGTGGCTGCCATAACGAGGCAGATCCCAATCGATCTTACACCTCTAACTCAACCTCGCTACCCAGACCAAGTGGCTCTGGTTTTAGCTGTAGGACGCAGACGCTTTGAGATGAAACTGACCGATGTGGCGACGAACGAGGGACAATAGATACTTAAAAACTAGGTTTGTAGATCTATTTTGTCTTATTTCTGTGCCCCTTCGTTTGCTGCTGTCGCTTTCCTTTTATTGGGGTGCGTGTCGTACATTTTTTCGCCAATGGTTGGCTCCTTGCATACCTGCCAGCGCGTACTCCTCGACTTTTCTCCGGCAGAGCCGCTTTAGTTCCTGCTTTTCGCGTTTCCTTCGGGGCTTCTCTTCCGTCCCTCCCTTTTCAGCCTCCTCGACTTTGGCATAAATTGTGAAGGCTGCGAGCATGTCCTCAATATTGCCATCGTCGAGAAACAGCCGCGCCAGCAAATGTTCGAAGAGAGATTCGGAATGGCTTGGCTCGAACTCACGGCCCCTGAAACTCAACGCAGTAAGGAGACTGTTGTGCATTTCAGAGGATGGAAATTAACGCACTGCGTGGCGAGACGTTGGTAGTGAAGCAGAATTTTCTTAGCAGCTCGCGTGTGCGTGTTAAGCTTCTTGTCGACCGATTTATACGCATTGCCTATATATCCAACGTAGCCTGTATTACCGTTGCTGCGACTCCACCTGCCGCAGGGGAGGTAAGACCGAGGGAAGGGGACATGAAGGATTTCATTCAAATACGTACTTGTCCAGTATTATCGCATAAAAAAGAGCGTTTGGTCGTATCGAACTGTAGTAACGAGAGATAGGCAAAGAGCACTCGATGTCCACATGCCGAGTATGGTGCTTCCACGACTGAAGGTATTCCGTAATTCGGGGCTGCTTTGCTTTCACCACTCTAGAGGGCTTTCTACGTTGTGAAGAGGAATCAGATACGCGTAGGGCGATTTGAAGGAGCCATCGCGCTTACTGATGTAGCGAGCACATACCCTTCAAATCGAACCCATTCCTGGTCAGCACTCGGGAAATAGGATGGAATCGAGCGTATCCGGATTTCATGATACGGATGCTCGACGAAGAAGCGGAAGATTTCTTTCTGCACACGGTCCAATCGCGCATCGTAGCCTATTTGGTTAACAGTGAGCATGGGCATCTTTTCCTTCAGAACTAGTGGGCAAGAGGTACAGTCAATGGCCAGGGCCACAGGAGGCCTGGCTCCGATCACAAGTACGGGAGGGCGATCAGCTACAGAGGAATCTTCCCTGCTCACATTCGTCTCCTCCTCGCTTTCCTTTCCGTCAACAAGCTCGTTGCCATTCGAGCCTTGGTCTCCTTTAGCGGGACTGCTTCTGAGAATGTCCACGTCGGTGCAGCCTCGGAGCTCCTCCTCTCCTTCCGAAGCCTCTTTATCAGATTGTGCATCTGCCGAGTCGCAGGCCTCCCTTTCTCGAGAAATACGCGACTCCGGAGTGCTAAAGGAAGAACATGAAGCAGAGATCACCGACGTATGCTGCACGACCACTGACGATGGCTGGTCCTCCGTGGGGTTGGGCGAGCCTGAGCGCACCGAGGCCAGCGAGAAGGAGGATGAGGCCAAAGATGGCGGAGGCAATGATGAGGGTGAGTTCGCATAAGGAAGATCTTCAGCCGGAGGCGGGTCGGCCTTCCTAGGATGAGCGGCGATCTGAAGTGGTGGAGAGGCGTTTCGGTCCACCTGCTCCGAGCATGTGGCATGGAAAGCGCCGTCCTCGACGTCGTCCTCCCAGGGGTCCTGCGAGTGTTCGGAGGGCGGGGGCGTCGTGGCCAGCAAGCAGGATAGCGAAGAGAGATTGGCTTGGGGAGGAGGAAGGAGGATAGGCTGAGCGGCGAGTGGACATTCGGCAGCAACAGGATCGCAAACGAATGTTCTGCGCTTCTTCGAGGGGGACTCAGGCGGGGAGTGCGTAGGGTTCACCAGGGGCGTTTCCATCAGCGAAGACAATGGCGCAAGGCCGGTTTGCACAGCAGGGAACGGAACAGCGAGCGAGGAAAGCGATTGGAGGACGGTGAGAGAGGAGAGGCATGAAAGGGTGGAAAGTGAAGAGAGACAGGTGAGGCAGGAAAGCGAAGAGAGGCAGGAAAGCGAAGAGAGGCAGGAAAGCGAAGAAAGAGCGGCCAGAGAAGGGAGGCTCGCCAGTGCGGTCATCTCGGGCGCGAGCTGTGGCAACTGCGCCCTGCCCATACCCACAGGAGAGCTCTCGCTGTCTGGCGAAGGAGAGCCCGGAGGATCCTGGCCGTTGGTGGAATATCGGAGCTCACTGCAAGATGCAGCAGGGCCAGTGCAATCTTCGCGAGATGGCAGTGGGCATGTGGGCGGGGAAGGGGGCGGGACCGTAGGAAGGTATTTTACAAGCTCTAACTCCGCACACTGGCCGACAAGGCTGGCCACTGAGGAGGTGTTTGGGCATGAAGACGGCAGCACTTCCATCTAGCCGGGATAAGTGCACGTTTTTGAAAATAGGTGACCGAAGCCCCGCAAACGCAGAGAAACCGAAAATAAGCTTTGCTTGCAACCGACATGGCCATCCACTTTTCTACCATATTAAAAAAGAAAATGCAGGGAAACAGAAGGATGAAATTCCACCTTATGCGACGAACAACGTCTGTTCTGTCGCCTCTGCTCCCTCCTCGTCCACTGGCGAATGGTGTCACTTTTCACCATGTTCTCACTGCAAGTCGCACGGTGGTGCCTTATATCAGCACTAGGAGCACACTAAATTCACTGCGCGGCGTTTCTCTGCGGCTGCTTCCACCCACTGAAAGCGCGTTGCGTGTTTGCCTTGGCTCTAGGAGACGAGTGTCCTTCTATGCCGGAAGGGGTACAAGCACAAAGTAATAAGAGATGTTCTCCGATGAACGGCCAGTTAACCTTCTTCTGAGCAGGTGTTGTAAAGTCTTCCACGATGGAAAGCGCGTCAAAACGCGCCAGACGCCACAGAAGGCTGCTCATCATCACCGTGGCCTCCCTCGCTTCCCTCGCCGTCATTCTGGTACTATCAAGTATGAATGCCCACCCCGCGAGGCGCTACCGACATGTTGCCCTCACCTACGGTGATAGACGATCATCTGGTAGAGTTTGCCGTGGATTGTACGCGTCTTCCATTCGCACAACGCTATGGGTTGGACTTGCTATCCCTCTTGCTTGCACTTCATGGTATCTCTCCTTTCTCCCTTATGAATCGGCCGAATAAAACCAACACATACTTCCTTGCAGAGCCCAATCGGGAGAAGGCCATCGAAAGAGGCGTCCTCAACAGCCTCGCTTCTATGCCAGGCGACGACGTCGACCTGGCAATGCAAGCCCTTAGCGTGCTGACCGAGCTCTGCGCCTCGGGTCTCTCTCTCTCTCTCTCTCTCTCTCTCTCTCTCTCTCTCTCTCTCTCTCTCTGTGTGTGTGTGTGTGTGTGTGTGTGTGGCCTCTTGATGACCATTGCTGCGCCCCGCCCGCTGATGTAGCCTCTCTCTCCTACTCATGTGATTCGTATTGCAGAGAAGTACCAAGAGAGGATAGCGAAGCTGTGGCGCGAACCCCTTCTGACCCTCAGCAAGGTCGGTAACGAGGCTGCGGCGCTTCTTGCCTGCACTGCTCTCGCCCGCCTTGCCCTCCACGGTACTCTCCCACCCCCTCCTCTTACTTTCGCTATTCTGTTCCTTTCTCCTGCGAGGACTGACGTGCGCTACGCATGGATCGCCCAGATAAGAACCCGACCCGCACCCTCAGCAGGGAGCACATGCAGCCCTTCCTCACGCTGTCCATGACGGGAAACCGCGTCCAGCAGGCCGACGCAGCGAAGGCCATATACGCGCTGTCCTCCTACGGTACCTTTTCTTTTTTGCCTCTCTCTCTCTCTCAAGCACTGTCACTGGACGTCAGTGTCACAGAGCCGCTGTGCACACCTCGTAGGGCCGCTGATGGACCACGAGACCCGCAAGCTGGTAGTGGAGGCCACCAACATGCTCGTTCTCTCCCGATACTTGGAGCCGCAGGCTGTGGCCCTCCACACGCTTTCCCGCTTGGCTCGATTCGGTGAGCCTTCCCTCCCCCCTCCGTTCTCCTTCCCTTTAATCCGCGGTCGGAGACTCTCTCGCGCGACCTGCCTGTCCCTCGATCTTTCTATTTTCGTTTTCTTTTTCTTTTTCTTGTTTTTTTTTAAGATGTGGGTTCCACACACACAGATTACTGGCGGGAGCTGATTGCAGGGCAAGGCTGCTTTTACAACATCATGATGGAGATCAACGGAAGGCTCAGCGACCGCTCGCGCAAATGGGCGCTCAAGTCCCTCGTTCATTTCGCTGAAGATCGTTCGTCCCCATCCAGCATGATGATCCTGGCTGGACGACCTAGCGAAGGTTTGACGATCTCAACTGGATGGCTTTGCTGGGGGGGGGTACAATGCAGGAAGCTATAGAATGCGCGTCGGCGAAGGCGGGCTGTCGTCGGTCATCAAAACGGTGATCAAGAATCCCTATGAGGAGGTCAAAGTGCCTGCTGTCACCATTCTGGCCCTTCTGGCCTCCAACGACAGCTATCGGTACGAGACCACCGCCCCATTTTAACCTCGTAAGGCTCATAACCTTGATCGTCCCTCAGAAATCGCATCCTGGGCACGCAAGTGCTGGACAAGGTCGTAGAATACCTCCGCAGCAAGAACGACAAGCTGAGAACCCAGTCCGCCCATCTGCTGGCCCATCTCGGTGTCACCGGTATGTGCGTGTCTGTGGGGAAGCCGCAAAGCAGCAGGGCTTAGGGACTCACTTCTTATCCCCTCTCCCTCTCTCGCACCCCATCATCCCCTCCCCCCCTCAATCGGATTCCTCGTAGACGAGTCGCGCAGTAGGGCCGCGGACCTGCAGGCCCCGGAGGCGATCGTGGAGCTCTTCACTGTGGCCACTACGGACCAGGCCCGGCTTTACGCGGCTGCAGCGATGGGCCAGCTCGCCCTCACGGGTACGCTTCCATGATGTGCACGCCCGAGCTCGGGCCGATGAATTTAATCGGTGTGTGGTGGACGGCTTGCTCGCCCAGCATCCGTTCGTCGGCGTCTGGGCGAGTGTGGTGCCGTAGAGTACCTGTCGAATTACATCCTGGAAGGGTTCGCGGATGACACCAGGTCGGACACACGAATACAGTGCTACGCGACGCTCGTGCAGCTGTCGTTCGAAGGTAAGTCTCATCCTGCTCGGACCATAGTGGCGCGGCCATCACCTCATCACCTGCTCCCGGGAGCAGATGACCTGAGACAACGAATGACGAATGCGCCTGTGGTCAGTCGATTGATCGCTTCGTGCGAGTCGAAGTGTCGCGACGAACAAATCTGGGCGCTGAGGGTTCTGCAGCGGATAACCATCAACGGTATTTTTCCTCCTCACCGCCACCTCTTCACTCTACTTTCCTCGACACGCTGCTCACTCCCCGCTGCAGAGGAAGGCAAAACCAAGCTCAGAGAGGCGGATGGTATTGCTGTCATGAAGCGATTGCGACGCAGCCCGGTCCCAGAGGTGAAGCTTCTCGCCGAGGAGCTCACTTGCCTTTGTGCGTAAAGCCGCCGGGCCGCTGTGTCATTAAGAGGGTGGGTGACGATTTGTTTTTTGTCGACATACTGGGAGACTGTCTGTCCACCGGTAGCGAATAGAGCCGGCTGTTTTCTTTTTGTTTGTCTCTTCTCCATCGCCGTCTCCACAACTCCTTGGGTACTTGTGCGCCCTGGTCCACAGATCATATTCAAATGATGCTTTCTTCCATGACTATGACGCTGGCCTTTACACAGCCAGTGTGCAATGATTCTAAATACACCACAAACCACTGATCTACAAAATCTTATTTCACTTCTGCCTTCCCGGTACAGCATGAGCTAATCTTAGTTCACCGTAGGCTTACGGTACCGCTGATCAAGGTGGCGCTACACCAAGGTAGATTGGTTACATCCTACATTATTTGGTTCCTCATTCTTATGATGACACTTTCTTCTCCGATCTTTTCAAAATGAAAATTTCATGAGGACTTAATTATAGAAGTCAAGCCCTGACCTTATCACTCAATTTTAAGCAAAAGCCAAACAACGCTTTGATTCTAATTTATTTATTTTTTTCAGGTACGTCCATAGCTGCGGGAAGGCTGGTGTCGTTGATTCAAACTTGTAATAAACAACATATTTCTTCTTGGAATTTCTTTTGTTTTTTTTCGGATCGACAAAAACATGTTAAGGCGTCAGTCTCATCTCGGTCGTGTATTCCCAATCTTTGTAGGTGGTAAGCCAGTCACTACTGCTACCACTTTGAAGGTGTTCGATAAGTACACGAAAGAGGTACCGCCATCCAATGCAGCGTGATAAAAGACAGTAAGATGAAATTGTTGTTTGCATCTCTTCATATAGGCAATATATGAGGTTTCTCTCGCTGGTGCTGAAGAAATCGAGAGTGGTTTGCAGCTCGCGCACCAGGCCACTACCGCTATGAAGGTGATTTTGTTGCTTCGTTTTCCAGCCCGTTCCACGACGCCCCTTTAAGGGCTTGGCACTCACCACTCACTCCAGGAGCTTCCCAACTACAAGCGCAAGGAGATACTCCAATACTGCGCCAGCGAAATCCTGAAGCGTCAGGACGAACTCCTCCACGCCCTCTGTGTGGTATTCAAGGGCCCTCCTATTTCCCCCTCGCAGCTGAACCTCACGTGCGTCCCGCTACAACCGTAGGAGGCGGGCAAGCCACTCAAAGACGCACGCGCCGAGCTTGGACGCGCTTACGACACCTTCACCGTCGCCGCCGAGGAGGCCGTGAGGCAGTACGGCGAGTTCCTCCCCCTTGACATCTCCCCGCGGAACCCAGGCTTCTCCGGCCTCGTGCGCCGCTTCCCCGCCGGCCTCGTCTCCATGATCACCCCCTTCAACTTCCCGTACGGTCCCCGCTTTACACTGTGTGTGGCCTCGCCCTCACCAGCGAGCTCGAACACTTCCAGGATCAACCTCGTGGCGCACAAGGTGGGCCCCGCCATCGCCGCCGGCTGCCCGTTCGTCCTGAAGCCCAACGGTTGGCTTGCCCCTTCGCCTCTCCCCTCCCCCTTCCCCAATCTCCCTCTATGGATCGATGCTGTGGCGTGGTCACACTAAATGCGTCCTTCCGTGCCAACAAACCAGATGTCACCCCCATGGGCGCCCTCCTCATCGGCGACATCCTCTCCAAGGCGGGCCTTCCCCACGGCGTACGTTACGTTCCACACTTGATAATCACACGACTCCCCTTTACTCCTTTCCCTCCCCCCCCATAAAAAGCTCTCTCCCTCCCTTAAACCATGCGTCTCTGCAGGCCTTTTCTATCCTTCCGTGCAAGCTCGAGCATGCCAAGAAGCTCTCCTCCGATTCCCGGGTCAAGATACTCTCCTTTACCGGCAGGTATAGCCGGCTTCTTTGCCTCGAAAAGCCGCGTCGCGTCCCTTCCCTGTGTGCGCGTGTGCACACGAGGGACTCACCTACTCTTCTCTCCCTTTCCTTTCCTTTCCTTCCCGTCTTATGACCGATCGCAGCGAGCAAGTCGGCTTTGCGCTGCAGAGGAGTGCGGCCAGGGCCAAGGTGCTGCTTGAGCTCGGTGGCGACGCTGCGTGCGTAGTGGACGCCGACTCGGACGTCGACCACGTCGTCTCCCGCATCGGCTTCGGCGCGTTCTACTACGCGGGACAGTCCTGGTGCGTCCCCATCTCCCCCCCCCTCCCGTAAAAGAACGAAAGCGCCAGCAGGGCTTAGGATAGTCGACAGCATTTCGGTGCAGCGCGTGTACGTCCACGATTCCATCTACGAGGAGGTGAAGCAGAAGCTGGTGGCTCACGTCCGCACCCTCAAGAAGGGCGACACCTTGTACGCACCCATCCCT
>CDFF01069850.1:0-10936 GCA_000826265.1 Acanthamoeba culbertsoni
GCCCCTCGAGGAGCTCTCGCAGCGTCTGCTGGAGCTGTTGGGGGAGTTCCCCGGGAACGCCCTGCTGGAGCAGCTGCTGAAGATAGTGAGGCGCATCCTGTCGTTCCCGATCACCTCGCCCCTCATGAAGGTCCTCACCGGCCTGGAGTTCCTCCACGGGAAGGTCAACGACTGGGAATCCAATGCCAGCAAGCGCGTCTCCCTGTCTGCCCACATGGAGCGGATAGGCCGGCTCATCGGCAGATGGCGCCGGCTTGAATTGCAGAGCTATCCGCTGATCTTCTACGCGAGGCTGCAGGCCCACCAGACGGCGGCGGAGAAATGGTGGTTCCATCTCCACTCCCTCCTCAAGTACAGCGACCTGGACCTCGAGGAAGACGGAGACAAAAAGCAGAGAGAGGAGGACGCGCTTCTGCTTGCGTCGGCAGTGAGCGAGTTCAGCCAACCCAAACGCGCCGGCGCCGCCAAAGGGGAGGAGGGAGAGCAGAAGAAGGAAAAGAGAGAGACCACCGACGTCGTGCTGGAGACGCTCGACGGCTTCGTGCTGTCTTCGAACCACGGCCAGTTCTCCACGCGGCTGGAGCTGCTGCGCACGTTCTACGAGCAGATCGACTACGAGCTCCACGTCCGGTTCGAGCGCGAGGGCGTGGCGCGCGCCGCAAGGGAGCACATGCGCAACATGCTGTACAATCTGCACAGCTATTACGCTCAGTTCCTGGACAAGGTGGATAGCAACATGAAGAAGATGCGCGAGCCGCTCGAGAAGAAGGTGCGCGACTTCATCCAGCTGGCCAAGTGGGACGACCTCAACTACTACGCCCTGAAGACCTCCGCGGAGAAGTCCCACCGCGCCCTCAACAAGCTGTCCCGCCACCTCGAGGACCTGCTGCGCCAGCCCGTCAACGCCCTCCTCGAGCAAACGGACTCGGAAGAGGGCGAACAGGATAATGAGGGCGCCGCAGGAGAGGACAGGCCCGCCATCAGGAGCAGCGGGCAGTGGGCGCGCCCGCTTTGCCACGCGCTGTTGCAAGAGGTCAGGGAGAGCGCCTCCTTCCTGCGCAAGGGCATCGACGCTGTTCCGCCCGCCCTCTCCGAGCGCAGTTCCGATACAGCCCGCGCGCTTTGCGAGGCCTTCGACTTGGACAACCCGAAGAGGAAGCACAACCGACTGGCATCCCTTTACGCCCGCATGCTGCGCATATGCGAGCGCGATATCTTCTACTGCGGCGAGCGGAGCCTCTCCACGGCGCCACCGCCGCCAGAAGAGAAGGCAAGTGCCGCCGGTGGGGAAGCGTCGATGAACAACTCTGCAGAGTCGCAGGTGTCGTCGTGGAAGGAAGAAGAAGCCAGGGAGCTTGAGTGGTTCATCGAGAGGATCGCGGCCAACAGCGTCGCCCTCAAGAGCAAGGAGAAGCCCCGCATGCAAAAGATGAGCATGATTCGCCAACTCCTCCACTCCTTCCAGGCGCGAGGTAAATGCCCCATCACTCTTTCCTCTCCCTCTGGATGGGCGCCTGCGGGACATCTGACTGATAGCTGCTCTCTCTGCTCTCTCTCTCTCTCTCTCTCTCTCTCTCTGCCCTACCTGGAACACACGTAGGATTATCGCACCTGTCAACTGCGTTCAACTTGAAGCAGAAGGAGATGCCCTTCCTGCTGTCTCTGCCCTCCATGGGTGAGGTGGATCGCACTCTCGCCGGGAGCAAGGCTGACCTGTGGCGGCACGCCAACCAGCAGTACTTCCGATGTCTCCGCCGCATGCGCCACTTCCGCGAGGCCAGCCTCATGCCCTCCAAGGAACTCAACCAGCGGTGCGTGCCCCCCCCCAAAAAAAAGAAAATTAGAGAGAAAAACATTTGCTTGTGTACCATTGAACTGACTAGTGCTGGTCGTCCGGCAGTGAGGTGCAACGGATGTCAGGCTACGCCGAACACATTCTTCATCTGCTCATCTCGCAGCGTGCGGCGCTGTCGGAGACTTCGGTGCAGGCCCGTTCACTGGGGTCGATCGCGGGACTGCTGAGCGGAGTGCATGAGCGCGCGCAATACCACGTCGCGACGACGCCGCCCGCGCTACCACCGCAGAAGGACGCCCTCCGCTGGACACGCAAGCAGAAGCGGATCGTCTCGCAACTTGTGATGACGCTTTCCCAAGTGACCATCTTGTGCGAAGCCCTCAAATCGCCTCCAGTAACCGCCGGCCGCTTGGACAGACAGCTCGAGCTCGCGCGGAAAATGGAGAGCGGCCTGCTACTCGAATTCGCGTGGCACGCGGAGCCGCATCGCCTCCTCGGCGCCGATGATGACGTATGTGGTTTCCGCGCCTTTTATTTTTTTATTATTATTATTATTAGCATTTTTTTTTTCAATTGTAGTTATTGTGATTAAGGGAGTTGGTGACTCGTTGGTTGCTGAACGTGCGTGTGCGTACACAACATCAGGAGGTCGAAGATGGCCTGCAGGGCCAGGCGGTGCTGATTTCCAGTGACGCATGGGCAGCGGTGGTGGCCAACTATCAACAGCTGCAGCACATAGCCAACGTCACTGCGGAGACGCTGCTCGAGGAGTCGTCCCTCTTCCCCGTGCCCCTGGCCCACTCCATCTGCGCCTTCCTGAGGGAGGTGGCCGAGTGCGCCTCCCAGTTCCGCACGTGGTTGCGCGACATGCAAGCCCAGCCCGCCTACGGCGAGAAGATGCGGCGTGCTGGGGACGAGGAAGCCGAAGACGACGATGAACAGGGCAAGGCATTCGGCAGGCAGTTCACCGAACGAATGGAGGCCGCCATCAACTCGATACTGGTGGCCGTGCAGAACGTGCAGAGGGTGCAGAAGACCAGCGATCTCTTGATGAAGCCCCGCTCAGATGAGCATCAGCCGGACAACGAACCTCACAAGGCGGCTGAAGAAGACGCCAAGGAGGAGAAGAAGGAGGAAGAGGATGAGGAGGCGAGCAGAAGATGCAACTTGGTCGAGTTCCACAAGTACCTGGAGGACCTCAGGGAGGGACTCAATATGCAGCATGTGCGCGACCACCTCGAGTCCGTGATCGCACTCATCGTCGCCGAGTGCACCGGGCAGGCCTCGAGCGAGGACGGCCATGCCACGCACGACGTGCCTGCTATCGATGCGGCGCTGCGCAAGGACCACATCGCAATGACTCTCCTCGCTCAGCTCTTCCCGCTCGTCGCGCAGTACCATGCCCTGGTACACTTCCCCCTCCCCTCCAATCTCTCTTCCTTCCCACGAGAGCATGTATGGCGCCCGTGTGGCAGGCAGTGGTTGGCATGCTAACCATTCCTCTCCTGTGTGCTGTGTGATCAGGTGGATTGGTATATCACACGTCTGCTGGCCTTCCATGGGACACTGGCCAAGGCCCACCACATAGCATCGGGCCTGTTCCTGACCCTGTTCACGAGCGGGTATTGTAACCCCGAGGAGGAGGTGGAAGGCGAAGGCGGGGGCGAAGGCGACTTGAAGCTGCAGGACGATATCGAGGGCACGGGCATGGGCGACGGCACGGGCAAGAAAGATGTGTCCGACCAGATCGACAACGAAGACCAGCTCATGGGAACCAACAAGGAGGAGAAGGAGGAAAACAAGGAGCCGTCGCCCCAGGACGACAATGAGGAAAAGGGATTCGAAATGGAGCAAGGCACGTCTCTCCCCCTCTCTCTCCCCTCCCGGTTGCATACGCGTACCTCCCTAGTAGCAGGGATCGATGTCACAGCCTCCTAAGAGAACGGAAGGACCTAATTCGTCGATGATCGTCCCTCCCCTGTGGTTGTTACCAGACTTCGATGGCGAGATAGAAGACGTGCCGAACAAGGGTGAGGAGGATGAAGAAGACAAGGAGGACGATGAGGAGGAAGAAGAGATGGATCGAGAGATGGGGGAGATAGATAGCGAAGATGAAGAGGTTGTGGACGAGAAGCTCTGGGGCAGCGAGGACGAGGAGGAGGACAACACACGGAAGGACGGCAAGGAGAAGATCGATAGGGACAACACTGTGGACGCCGACCCCGAGGGCGAGGAGGAGATGGTAGCCAAGGAGGACCGCGACGATGAGGAAGAGGAAGGAGACGGAGACAAACGAGGTGACGATGAGAAGAAGAAGGAAAAGGCGAAGAACAAGAAGGACGAAGAAGGCGAAGAGGACGGAGAGGAGGAGGACGGGACCGACGGCAACAAGAAGGAAAGGGGCGATGAGGAGGAGGAGGACGATAATGATGAAGCCGACATCAATGACATGGAAGACATTTACGAGGACAAAGGCAAGGATATCCGCAAAGAGGAAGAGTTCGAACTGCCCGACGACCTCGAGCTTGACAAGAATGAAAAGGACGGCGGCGAGGAGGAAGAGGAAAGAGGCATGGATGATGATGAAGAGGAGGAGGAGGAGGAAAAGAAGGAAGACAAGGAAGATGATGTCATGGACATAGCCGACGATGATGAAATGAAGAAGGGAGAGGGCCAGGCCAAGGATGACGATGAGGGAAAGAAAGCGGAGGAGGAGGAGGAGGAGGAGGAGGAAGGGAAAGAGAAAGAGGGTGAGCAGGGCGAGCCCGACCGAGAGAAGCCCGAAGAAGAGGACACCAAGGAGCCAGATTCCGAAGGCGAGGACGAGCAGCGGACTGGGCTAGGCGGCCAGGAGGCCAAACAGCAGCAGGAAGAGCAAGCAGAGGAGGAGGAGGAGGAGAAGGAGAAGGAGAAGAGCAACGTGCAGGAGATACGGGAAGAAGACAAGGAGGAAGTGGCCTCTGCTGATACGCAGCCGCAGGGCGTAATGCATGAGACCGTACGCAAGGCGGCCAATGTGCGCATGGACGACCAGACGGATCAGGACCAGCCGCGGCCGCAGGACGAGCTCAACCAGGCCGAGGAAAATGCCCAGGAAACTGCGTCGACCGACCCGGACGAGCGCTCGCAGCGGTGGATCAAGTCTATGCGGAATCAGCAGCAGCAGCCGGCGGAGAGAGAGCGCAAGCGAGACCAAAAGAAGCGGGAGCGGGTGGATCCCAATCCCTACCGTAGCGAGGGCGACGCCAGCAAGGAGTGGAAGGAGCGTCTGCGTGTCCTGGACAAGCTCACCCAGGACGACCACAAGAAGCCTGATGAGGAGGATGAGACCCAGGCTGACTCCGACCAGATGGATATCGACGACGAAGAGGAGGCCGAGATGTACGAATTCATGGAGAAGGAAGACAGGGACAAGGAGGACGCCCAAACCCTCGCCCCCGCGGACGAGACGCAGGCTAAGTCCGTTCCCCAGAGAGAGGACGACAAGAAGCAAAAGGACACCGATTCCGCAGAACAAAAGGACGCCGAGTCGGATGACGAAGAGGGAGGACAGGAGGAGGACCGGGAGAAGGAGGCCAGCGACGACGACGACGAAAAGGAGCGCGATGGAGTGAAGGAACTGAGATCGCTCCGTATGGCAAAGAACCAGCGCAGAGGGCGCGACGGCGAGGAGGAAGATGAAGCGGAGGATAAGAGCTCCGAAGGAGGCGAAGAGGACACTAAGGACGAGGAAGCTGGGGAGGAGGGCGAAGATCAGGGTGTGCAGCGCGAGAACAGCAGCTCACACCACAGCATGCCTCTCCTGGATGACGCTGAAGAGCTTGCGGAATCTGTGCGCAAGGAGGCCGAGGCCGAAGTTACACTCCTCACGCCTGATCAGATGATGGCCAAGCGAGAGGAGCTCGACAGGTGAGACGCGCTGCATGCCACAAAACGGCATTTAGGCTAACGCACTCTTTTTCGTTATTTTTTCTTTTTCTTTTTTCGAATCCATCAGGCAAATGGCCGAGTGGCGCGAGAGGGGCGATGTAGTACTGGCGGAGAGGCTGTGGCGCGGTTACGAGTCGCTCACAGCGCCCCTGGCGCAGGACCTGTGCGAGCAGCTGCGACTTATATTGGAACCGACCTTGTGCACGCAGATGCGAGGAGACTACCGCACGGGGAAGCGGCTCAACATGAAGAAGGTGATTCCCTACATAGCCAGCCAGTTCAAGAAGGACAAGATCTGGATGCGGCGCACCAAGCCCAGCAAGCGCACCTACCAGGTCATGCTCGCTATCGACGACTCGCGTTCCATGTTCGAAAATCGCGCGGGACACATGGCCTGCCAAGCGCTCACCCTCATGGCCAAAGCTCTCTCCCAGCTCGAGGTGGGCCAGTTGGCCATCCTACGCTTCGGCGAGTCATCGGACGTGCTCCACCCCTTCGACAAGCCGTTTACCGACCAGTCCGGAATAGACATCATTTCGCACTTCACCTTCAAGCAGGAGAACACCAATGTGGTTCGGCTCATGGAAAGCGTGGTCTCTGCTTTCGAGCTCGAGAAAAACAACTCTGTTGCTTCATGGAAGGGCGGAGAGCACATGCAGCTGCTCTTCGTCGTGTCGGATGGTCGGTTCGGTACACGAGGCAAGGACGTCAAGCGTTGGATCCGCGAAGCCCTCAAGCGTAACATCTTTATCGTATTTATCATCACCGACGCTCCACGTCCCACCATCAATCTTAGCGCCGCCGCAACGAGCCACCAGCCCGACGAAGGCGATAAGAAGAGATCTGCGGTGGCAACGGGAAGGAACGACAGCTCCATACTCGAGCTGCAAACGATCACCATCAAGGAAGGAAAGCCCGTGCGCTCGTCCTATATGGACACCTTCCCGTTCCCCAACTACATCCTCTTACAGGACATCAACGCTTTACCCTCCATCTTGGCCGACGCGCTGCGCCAGTGGTTTGAGCTGATCCAGCAAAAGTTTAGTGGTTAGAAATATTTCTTGGCAAAAATAAAACTCCTTGAGGCAAAGAAGATGGAAGGCAGGAGCAGCAGCGGCGCTGCTGCTAGACTACTTATGCTCCTCTCTGAACGTCGTAATGTGCAATTCTTTTTTCCTGGTGAAGGCACGGGCTACGGCACCGCCCCCCCCCACAAGAAAATACACTAAAACAAGTTGTGTAGTTGGTTGGCAACTCGCGCTAAGCAAGGCACGGTGGAGTGCCACTGTATCTCTCCGGGGGTGGAACGCTGCGGAAGAGGATGCTTCCACAGGAACGACCATGACACTTCTTATAGCTGCCGACTCTCGGCCTCCCCCGCCATTCGCGGTACAGGTCTCACTTTCGCCCGTCGATAGTACTGACCTATTCACTCACTCGAAAAGAGTGATGAATCCGAAGAGCGCGTCGCTGGCAGACAGCACTACTACAGCGAGCTTCTCAAGTCAGCTCTGCAAAAATCAGTGCGCCGCAAACGACCTTGGTCCGGTAAGCACATAGCTAAGCTCATCCCATAGTACTCCTTTCTAACCTTGACTGCCGGGGCGCTGTATCGGAAGCGGTACGACTTGCGTTTCAGTTGCTGATGCAGAGCCCAGATGAGTTGCTTAGGAGGCTGCCGGTGATCGCAATGGAAGATTGCCTTCCTCACCCCCACTTAGCACTCCTGGTTTGGCTCATGATCGCGTCCACCAAAGGTGTCACTTTCTTCAGGCGACTGCAGCAAAATGTTGGTGCGGCAATGCTGACCGCTGGTGATCACTCAATCGAACTAGGCTGGCCCCTGGGGTTGCAGCATGTTCTCGATGTGCTGCAGATCGTGTATGAATTGGCTGGTTGCCACTGGCGCGACGCCATCCCTACTACGACCTTTTCACCATCTTCGTTGAATTCCCAGGTAACACTTGATCCCCATATGATACACACACACACGCTATTATCCACGCACCCAAAAAACCTTCCCCCCTCGTCCTTCATCAAGAATATCAGCAAGGATCAAGAAGTGAGAGGGATTATCATCCCCCTATTGCTACGGGCATGCTACGGCGGTATGAAAGGCGATATTCGCTTCCTCCGACAATTCGCACACATGTGGCATCTCCGCTTCCAGCACCATGACAATGTACGCAGACAACGCTTGCCTTACTTCCTCTGCATGATTTCCCCATTCGTATTAACGCCCTTGAGGACTGTTACATCTCTTAAATGTGAAGGAATGGAAAGAGATATTGCGAAAGGCTTTTGATAGCTTTCACGGTAACGAAGTGAGACAATACTATTACTCCAACTGCAACCCGGACGAACACCCTCCTCGCTGGGACGATTCACTCTCATATAACTACAATCATACGCCGGATATCTCCTTCTTGCACACGCAGGACATGATCAAGGTGACACACACTCACCAATATTCCGAGAGGGAATCCTTGGCAAATATATTAAGAAGCATCCTACAGGAAGCAGTAGATATGCATTGTTTTCCGAAGATCATCGACCGGCTATCCGAGTGCAGAGCCTTGGCAGAAGCGGGTATCACTCGGGAGCTTATCAGGAGTGCAATTTGGCATCACCGCAGTGGCGTCAACGTCAAGCAACCTCTTTGTCTGGGACGTCACTGTGAAGACCCTGATGAGGGCGAGAATGGGAATCCTTCTTTTGTCCCCTCCATGTCTTGCCAACGCCAGCACCCAATCAGCAGTTTCGACGAGGCAGGAAAAGGCCTGGAGAGTGTAAGCCACAGCCGGAAACTTGTTCACGCTTGAAGAAATCTGCTGATTGATCTCATTCTCCTGTAGGCTTGGAAGCTAATAGAACCCGAACTCGACCAGCTTCTTGCCGAGGGATCTTTCTGGCGGACACGCTCTGCCACCCCCAGAACCACCAAGAAAGCATGTGGAAGCACGGCAGCATCTCCTTCATTTGCCCAGCCCACTCTGGAGTGGTTTGAGGCCAGAAGAAGAAAAGGCCAAGAGGACACATCGGAAACGACGTCCGCAGCAGTAACAGGCAAGAAAAGGAAGCGAACGAGCTGCAAAGAGAAAAAGCAACCCACTCTTTTGTCATTCTTGGCCAAACATAAATAGGCACCGGCTTACAGAACACAGGGCTCGCAGCTACGAATAGAGAGCAGAGAGCAGAGAGAGAAGAGAGAAGATGAGGATGTGCTAAGGAATGTTTGTTGTTTAAACTCGCTTTGCGGCCACATCCTTCCCAGTTCTTGAGTCGGCGTGTTCCTCCCTTTCTCTTGATCTTGTTATGCTTGCACGGATGCTGCACAACGGCTAATGTGGGTTAGCTCACTAATGTTGGGAGGGAAGCAAGTGCGTCACAGCATACCCTTAAAGGAGCACTTAAGAACCCAGCTGCGCAGCCCAACTACTCGAAGGCCTGCTCATCATCAGCATCACATACACACACACACGAGTGAGACCGCAGCATCAGCAGACTTCATGGTATCAGCCCTTCCGTGGCGGCAAGAGAAAGTGAAGTACCTTGCGAGTGCTTCAATCCCTGCACGATGGTACGCTTTCATCGATGAGCTGTTTCAGGAGCTCGTGGTTATACGAAGCAGCAGCCTCAGCCATTTCCCTCCAGGGCTTCAGGCGAAGGTACTTCTCCCAGAACTTGAGCAGCACTGCTGGTTCGAACTCGCCACGGATACTCTCGTATAGGGCCGTGTGCATTGCATGAAACACCATGCACACAATGGAGCACAAGTCGTCAGCAGGACGGAGCGTAATCCTTGCCTCTTGCCACATCTTGCCAGCATGTGTCAACTGACGAAGCACCGACAGGGAAGCCGTGTGGAGCGTTCCCTTTCCATAGTAGCGCAGCTGCAAGAAACCCACTTCCTTGTCGTAGCTCCGGCTGTGGCCCCAATCGTTCACGAGAGCTATCGTCTGCAATGACCAACCACCAGCAGACCCAAGGTGAGCAAGCACACATGTTCTTGTGTGCATTCAGCTGCACCGGAAGGGGGGAAGTACCTGGCCTTTTAAGTGGAAGCAATTGCTCAGTGTCATGTCGCAATGGAGGATGCCGCACCCGTGCGCAGCAACGACCGTGTCAATGATGACCTTGAAGTGCTCTCTCGTTGGCAAGACCGCCCGTGCAGATGATGATGATGGGTAGCCCAAGCTCTCCTTCACCGCGTCGGTCTGTTCAAGGCACCTCCTCGCAAAGGGCGTTCCGATGGGCGTGAGAACGAGGCAACGCTTGTCGTCAGATATGTCCTCGTCCTTATCCTCCTCGTCCTTGTCGTCCTCATCCTCGTCGTCATCGTCGTCGTCGTCGTCCTCCTCCTCCTCCTCCTCCTCCTCCTCCTCAGCTTCCTTTATATTTTGGTGGTTGCTCGACTGTCCGAACCAAAGTGGGCAGTTTTTGCGCACTTGGTTAGCTGTCACCAAGCTGGTGTAAAACTCACGGGTCGTGCTCGGCGTGTCTGCAGGGTAAACCAAAGCCAGTCGCATCTCCTGTCGTAATTTATGCCTTTCCGCGAGCAGTTCCTCACGCCTTTCACGCCTTTCCGCGAGCAGTTCCTCACGCAGTCGCTCAATCTTTTTATCGGTCGGTGTAACGCTCCCGGCTGGCAACAGATGCAGAGCGAAGACATTCAAACACGCACCATGCACATACAAATAGTTCATGAGATGAGCGCAGCAGGTCAAGGCAGTGTAACAGCAATAATTGAGACAGGACAAGTATCCGAACCGGCAACAGTTGGCTGTGGTGGTGCCGTCGCAAGCTGCTCTGTATTGGGAATAAGAATGGGAAGAAGGTAACGTAGTGCCGAGGATGTGTTAAGTACCTTGTTGTACCGGCTTTAGGTGTTGGATAGCATTGAAAAGTGGTGCTACCACGACCAAATCATAAAGTTTAAGGTCTTTTTGCTGAATTATGCTACGAAATTGATCCTCCGTGAGACCGGACAAATCGTCGCCAGGCATGCGCCCGAAGATAGCGGCGTAAGAGCTCCACTTCCCCCTTTTAGTTTTCTCGAACCACTCTTTCACCTCTTCCGGTGTCCATAGCACGAGAGGCTTGTTTGGTGGTTCGTAGACGGACATCTCAAATGCTACTCCCGACAGGTGCTAAGGCAAGAAATTGGTGCTTTATCAACAGATGACTGGTTGATTTCGTTGCGTCGCCCGC
>CDFF01069851.1:0-10350 GCA_000826265.1 Acanthamoeba culbertsoni
GAGGACGACAAGGACGAGGAGGATAAGGACGAGGACATATCTGACGACAAGCGTTGCCTCGTTCTCACGCCCATCGGAACGCCCTTTGCGAGGAGGTGCCTTGAACAGACCGACGCGGTGAAGGAGAGCTTGGGCTACCCATCATCATCATCTGCACGGGCGGTCTTGCCAACGAGAGAGCACTTCAAGGTCATCATTGACACGGTCGTTGCTGCGCACGGGTGCGGCATCCTCCATTGCGACATGACACTGAGCAATTGCTTCCACTTAAAAGGCCAGGTACTTCCCCCCTTCCGGTGCAGCTGAATGCACACAAGAACATGTGTGCTTGCTCACCTTGGGTCTGCTGGTGGTTGGTCATTGCAGACGATAGCTCTCGTGAACGATTGGGGCCACAGCCGGAGCTACGACAAGGAAGTGGGTTTCTTGCAGCTGCGCTACTATGGAAAGGGAACGCTCCACACGGCTTCCCTGTCGGTGCTTCGTCAGTTGACACATGCTGGCAAGATGTGGCAAGAGGCAAGGATTACGCTCCGTCCTGCTGACGACTTGTGCTCCATTGTGTGCATGGTGTTTCATGCAATGCACACGGCCCTATACGAGAGTATCCGTGGCGAGTTCGAACCAGCAGTGCTGCTCAAGTTCTGGGAGAAGTACCTTCGCCTGAAGCCCTGGAGGGAAATGGCTGAGGCTGCTGCTTCGTATAACCACGAGCTCCTGAAACAGCTCATCGATGAAAGCGTACCATCGTGCAGGGATTGAAGCACTCGCAAGGTACTTCACTTTCTCTTGCCGCCACGGAAGGGCTGATACCATGAAGTCTGCTGATGCTGCGGTCTCACTCGTGTGTGTGTGTATGTGATGCTGATGATGAGCAGGCCTTCGAGTAGTTGGGCTGCGCAGCTGGGTTCTTAAGTGCTCCTTTAAGGGTATGCTGTGACGCACTTGCTTCCCTCCCAACATTAGTGAGCTAACCCACATTAGCCGTTGTGCAGCATCCGTGCAAGCATAACAAGATCAAGAGAAAGGGAGGAACACGCCGACTCAAGAACTGGGAAGGATGTGGCCGCAAAGCGAGTTTAAACAACAAACATTCCTTAGCACATCCTCATCTTCTCTCTTCTCTCTCTGCTCTCTGCTCTCTATTCGTAGCTGCGAGCCCTGTGTTCTGTAAGCCGGTGCCTATTTATGTTTGGCCAAGAATGACAAAAGAGTGGGTTGCTTTTTCTCTTTGCAGCTCGTTCGCTTCCTTTTCTTGCCTGTTACTGCTGCGGACGTCGTTTCCGATGTGTCCTCTTGGCCTTTTCTTCTTCTGGCCTCAAACCACTCCAGAGTGGGCTGGGCAAATGAAGGAGATGCTGCCGTGCTTCCACATGCTTTCTTGGTGGTTCTGGGGGTGGCAGAGCGTGTCCGCCAGAAAGATCCCTCGGCAAGAAGCTGGTCGAGTTCGGGTTCTATTAGCTTCCAAGCCTACAGGAGAATGAGATCAATCAGCAGATTTCTTCAAGCGTGAACAAGTTTCCGGCTGTGGCTTACACTCTCCAGGCCTTTTCCTGCCTCGTCGAAACTGCTGATTGGGTGCTGGCGTTGGCAAGACATGGAGGGGACAAAAGAAGGATTCCCATTCTCGCCCTCATCAGGGTCTTCACAGTGACGTCCCAGACAAAGAGGTTGCTTGACGTTGACGCCACTGCGGTGATGCCAAATTGCACTCCTGATAAGCTCCCGAGTGATACCCGCTTCTGCCAAGGCTCTGCACTCGGATAGCCGGTCGATGATCTTCGGAAAACAATGCATATCTACTGCTTCCTGTAGGATGCTTCTTAATATATTTGCCAAGGATTCCCTCTCGGAATATTGGTGAGTGTGTGTCACCTTGATCATGTCCTGCGTGTGCAAGAAGGAGATATCCGGCGTATGATTGTAGTTATATGAGAGTGAATCGTCCCAGCGAGGAGGGTGTTCGTCCGGGTTGCAGTTGGAGTAATAGTATTGTCTCACTTCGTTACCGTGAAAGCTATCAAAAGCCTTTCGCAATATCTCTTTCCATTCCTTCACATTTAAGAGATGTAACAGTCCTCAAGGGCGTTAATACGAATGGGGAAATCATGCAGAGGAAGTAAGGCAAGCGTTGTCTGCGTACATTGTCATGGTGCTGGAAGCGGAGATGCCACATGTGTGCGAATTGTCGGAGGAAGCGAATATCGCCTTTCATACCGCCGTAGCATGCCCGTAGCAATAGGGGGATGATAATCCCTCTCACTTCTTGATCCTTGCTGATATTCTTGATGAAGGACGAGGGGGGAAGGTTTTTTGGGTGCGTGGATAATAGCGTGTGTGTGTGTATCATATGGGGATCAAGTGTTACCTGGGAATTCAACGAAGATGGTGAAAAGGTCGTAGTAGGGATGGCGTCGCGCCAGTGGCAACCAGCCAATTCATACACGATCTGCAGCACATCGAGAACATGCTGCAACCCCAGGGGCCAGCCTAGTTCGATTGAGTGATCACCAGCGGTCAGCATTGCCGCACCAACATTTTGCTGCAGTCGCCTGAAGAAAGTGACACCTTTGGTGGACGCGATCATGAGCCAAACCAGGAGTGCTAAGTGGGGGTGAGGAAGGCAATCTTCCATTGCGATCACCGGCAGCCTCCTAAGCAACTCATCTGGGCTCTGCATCAGCAACTGAAACGCAAGTCGTACCGCTTCCGATACAGCGCCCCGGCAGTCAAGGTTAGAAAGGAGTACTATGGGATGAGCTTAGCTATGTGCTTACCGGACCAAGGTCGTTTGCGGCGCACTGATTTTTGCAGAGCTGACTTGAGAAGCTCGCTGTAGTAGTGCTGTCTGCCAGCGACGCGCTCTTCGGATTCATCACTCTTTTCGAGTGAGTGAATAGGTCAGTACTATCGACGGGCGAAAGTGAGACCTGTACCGCGAATGGCGGGGGAGGCCGAGAGTCGGCAGCTATAAGAAGTGTCATGGTCGTTCCTGTGGAAGCATCCTCTTCCGCAGCGTTCCACCCCCGGAGAGATACAGTGGCACTCCACCGTGCCTTGCTTAGCGCGAGTTGCCAACCAACTACACAACTTGTTTTAGTGTATTTTCTTGTGGGGGGGGGCGGTGCCGTAGCCCGTGCCTTCACCAGGAAAAAAGAATTGCACATTACGACGTTCAGAGAGGAGCATAAGTAGTCTAGCAGCAGCGCCGCTGCTGCTCCTGCCTTCCATCTTCTTTGCCTCAAGGAGTTTTATTTTTGCCAAGAAATATTTCTAACCACTAAACTTTTGCTGGATCAGCTCAAACCACTGGCGCAGCGCGTCGGCCAAGATGGAGGGTAAAGCGTTGATGTCCTGTAAGAGGATGTAGTTGGGGAACGGGAAGGTGTCCATATAGGACGAGCGCACGGGCTTTCCTTCCTTGATGGTGATCGTTTGCAGCTCGAGTATGGAGCTGTCGTTCCTTCCCGTTGCCACCGCAGATCTCTTCTTATCGCCTTCGTCGGGCTGGTGGCTCGTTGCGGCGGCGCTAAGATTGATGGTGGGACGTGGAGCGTCGGTGATGATAAATACGATAAAGATGTTACGCTTGAGGGCTTCGCGGATCCAACGCTTGACGTCCTTGCCTCGTGTACCGAACCGACCATCCGACACGACGAAGAGCAGCTGCATGTGCTCTCCGCCCTTCCATGAAGCAACAGAGTTGTTTTTCTCGAGCTCGAAAGCAGAGACCACGCTTTCCATGAGCCGAACCACATTGGTGTTCTCCTGCTTGAAGGTGAAGTGCGAAATGATGTCTATTCCGGACTGGTCGGTAAACGGCTTGTCGAAGGGGTGGAGCACGTCCGATGACTCGCCGAAGCGTAGGATGGCCAACTGGCCCACCTCGAGCTGGGAGAGAGCTTTGGCCATGAGGGTGAGCGCTTGGCAGGCCATGTGTCCCGCGCGATTTTCGAACATGGAACGCGAGTCGTCGATAGCGAGCATGACCTGGTAGGTGCGCTTGCTGGGCTTGGTGCGCCGCATCCAGATCTTGTCCTTCTTGAACTGGCTGGCTATGTAGGGAATCACCTTCTTCATGTTGAGCCGCTTCCCCGTGCGGTAGTCTCCTCGCATCTGCGTGCACAAGGTCGGTTCCAATATAAGTCGCAGCTGCTCGCACAGGTCCTGCGCCAGGGGCGCTGTGAGCGACTCGTAACCGCGCCACAGCCTCTCCGCCAGTACTACATCGCCCCTCTCGCGCCACTCGGCCATTTGCCTGATGGATTCGAAAAAAGAAAAAGAAAAAATAACGAAAAAGAGTGCGTTAGCCTAAATGCCGTTTTGTGGCATGCAGCGCGTCTCACCTGTCGAGCTCCTCTCGCTTGGCCATCATCTGATCAGGCGTGAGGAGTGTAACTTCGGCCTCGGCCTCCTTGCGCACAGATTCCGCAAGCTCTTCAGCGTCATCCAGGAGAGGCATGCTGTGGTGTGAGCTGCTGTTCTCGCGCTGCACACCCTGATCTTCGCCCTCCTCCCCAGCTTCCTCGTCCTTAGTGTCCTCTTCGCCTCCTTCGGAGCTCTTATCCTCCGCTTCATCTTCCTCCTCGCCGTCGCGCCCTCTGCGCTGGTTCTTTGCCATACGGAGCGATCTCAGTTCCTTCACTCCATCGCGCTCCTTTTCGTCGTCGTCGTCGCTGGCCTCCTTCTCCCGGTCCTCCTCCTGTCCTCCCTCTTCGTCATCCGACTCGGCGTCCTTTTGTTCTGCGGAATCGGTGTCCTTTTGCTTCTTGTCGTCCTCTCTCTGGGGAACGGACTTAGCCTGCGTCTCGTCCGCGGGGGCGAGGGTTTGGGCGTCCTCCTTGTCCCTGTCTTCCTTCTCCATGAATTCGTACATCTCGGCCTCCTCTTCGTCGTCGATATCCATCTGGTCGGAGTCAGCCTGGGTCTCATCCTCCTCATCAGGCTTCTTGTGGTCGTCCTGGGTGAGCTTGTCCAGGACACGCAGACGCTCCTTCCACTCCTTGCTGGCGTCGCCCTCGCTACGGTAGGGATTGGGATCCACCCGCTCCCGCTTCTTTTGGTCTCGCTTGCGCTCTCTCTCCGCCGGCTGCTGCTGCTGATTCCGCATAGACTTGATCCACCGCTGCGAGCGCTCGTCCGGGTCGGTCGACGCAGTTTCCTGGGCATTTTCCTCGGCCTGGTTGAGCTCGTCCTGCGGCCGCGGCTGGTCCTGATCCGTCTGGTCGTCCATGCGCACATTGGCCGCCTTGCGTACGGTCTCATGCATTACGCCCTGCGGCTGCGTATCAGCAGAGGCCACTTCCTCCTTGTCTTCTTCCCGTATCTCCTGCACGTTGCTCTTCTCCTTCTCCTTCTCCTCCTCCTCCTCCTCTGCTTGCTCTTCCTGCTGCTGTTTGGCCTCCTGGCCGCCTAGCCCAGTCCGCTGCTCGTCCTCGCCTTCGGAATCTGGCTCCTTGGTGTCCTCTTCTTCGGGCTTCTCTCGGTCGGGCTCGCCCTGCTCACCCTCTTTCTCTTTCCCTTCCTCCTCCTCCTCCTCCTCCTCCTCCGCTTTCTTTCCCTCATCGTCATCCTTGGCCTGGCCCTCTCCCTTCTTCATTTCATCATCGTCGGCTATGTCCATGACATCATCTTCCTTGTCTTCCTTCTTTTCCTCCTCCTCCTCCTCTTCATCATCATCCATGCCTCTTTCCTCTTCCTCCTCGCCGCCGTCCTTTTCATTCTTGTCAAGCTCGAGGTCGTCGGGCAGTTCGAACTCTTCCTCTTTGCGGATATCCTTGCCTTTGTCCTCGTAAATGTCTTCCATGTCATTGATGTCGGCTTCATCATTATCGTCCTCCTCCTCCTCATCGCCCCTTTCCTTCTTGTTGCCGTCGGTCCCGTCCTCCTCCTCTCCGTCCTCTTCGCCTTCTTCGTCCTTCTTGTTCTTCGCCTTTTCCTTCTTCTTCTCATCGTCACCTCGTTTGTCTCCGTCTCCTTCCTCTTCCTCATCGTCGCGGTCCTCCTTGGCTACCATCTCCTCCTCGCCCTCGGGGTCGGCGTCCACAGTGTTGTCCCTATCGATCTTCTCCTTGCCGTCCTTCCGTGTGTTGTCCTCCTCCTCGTCCTCGCTGCCCCAGAGCTTCTCGTCCACAACCTCTTCATCTTCGCTATCTATCTCCCCCATCTCTCGATCCATCTCTTCTTCCTCCTCATCGTCCTCCTTGTCTTCTTCATCCTCCTCACCCTTGTTCGGCACGTCTTCTATCTCGCCATCGAAGTCTGGTAACAACCACAGGGGAGGGACGATCATCGACGAATTAGGTCCTTCCGTTCTCTTAGGAGGCTGTGACATCGATCCCTGCTACTAGGGAGGTACGCGTATGCAACCGGGAGGGGAGAGAGAGGGGGAGAGACGTGCCTTGCTCCATTTCGAATCCCTTTTCCTCATTGTCGTCCTGGGGCGACGGCTCCTTGTTTTCCTCCTTCTCCTCCTTGTTGGTTCCCATGAGCTGGTCTTCGTTGTCGATCTGGTCGGACACATCTTTCTTGCCCGTGCCGTCGCCCATGCCCGTGCCCTCGATATCGTCCTGCAGCTTCAAGTCGCCTTCGCCCCCGCCTTCGCCTTCCACCTCCTCCTCGGGGTTACAATACCCGCTCGTGAACAGGGTCAGGAACAGGCCCGATGCTATGTGGTGGGCCTTGGCCAGTGTCCCATGGAAGGCCAGCAGACGTGTGATATACCAATCCACCTGATCACACAGCACACAGGAGAGGAATGGTTAGCATGCCAACCACTGCCTGCCACACGGGCGCCATACATGCTCTCGTGGGAAGGAAGAGAGATTGGAGGGGAGGGGGAAGTGTACCAGGGCATGGTACTGCGCGACGAGCGGGAAGAGCTGAGCGAGGAGAGTCATTGCGATGTGGTCCTTGCGCAGCGCCGCATCGATAGCAGGCACGTCGTGCGTGGCATGGCCGTCCTCGCTCGAGGCCTGCCCGGTGCACTCGGCGACGATGAGTGCGATCACGGACTCGAGGTGGTCGCGCACATGCTGCATATTGAGTCCCTCCCTGAGGTCCTCCAGGTACTTGTGGAACTCGACCAAGTTGCATCTTCTGCTCGCCTCCTCATCCTCTTCCTCCTTCTTCTCCTCCTTGGCGTCTTCTTCAGCCGCCTTGTGAGGTTCGTTGTCCGGCTGATGCTCATCTGAGCGGGGCTTCATCAAGAGATCGCTGGTCTTCTGCACCCTCTGCACGTTCTGCACGGCCACCAGTATCGAGTTGATGGCGGCCTCCATTCGTTCGGTGAACTGCCTGCCGAATGCCTTGCCCTGTTCATCGTCGTCTTCGGCTTCCTCGTCCCCAGCACGCCGCATCTTCTCGCCGTAGGCGGGCTGGGCTTGCATGTCGCGCAACCACGTGCGGAACTGGGAGGCGCACTCGGCCACCTCCCTCAGGAAGGCGCAGATGGAGTGGGCCAGGGGCACGGGGAAGAGGGACGACTCCTCGAGCAGCGTCTCCGCAGTGACGTTGGCTATGTGCTGCAGCTGTTGATAGTTGGCCACCACCGCTGCCCATGCGTCACTGGAAATCAGCACCGCCTGGCCCTGCAGGCCATCTTCGACCTCCTGATGTTGTGTACGCACACGCACGTTCAGCAACCAACGAGTCACCAACTCCCTTAATCACAATAACTACAATTGAAAAAAAAAATGCTAATAATAATAATAATAAAAAAATAAAAGGCGCGGAAACCACATACGTCATCATCGGCGCCGAGGAGGCGATGCGGCTCCGCGTGCCACGCGAATTCGAGTAGCAGGCCGCTCTCCATTTTCCGCGCGAGCTCGAGCTGTCTGTCCAAGCGGCCGGCGGTTACTGGAGGCGATTTGAGGGCTTCGCACAAGATGGTCACTTGGGAAAGCGTCATCACAAGTTGCGAGACGATCCGCTTCTGCTTGCGTGTCCAGCGGAGGGCGTCCTTCTGCGGTGGTAGCGCGGGCGGCGTCGTCGCGACGTGGTATTGCGCGCGCTCATGCACTCCGCTCAGCAGTCCCGCGATCGACCCCAGTGAACGGGCCTGCACCGAAGTCTCCGACAGCGCCGCACGCTGCGAGATGAGCAGATGAAGAATGTGTTCGGCGTAGCCTGACATCCGTTGCACCTCACTGCCGGACGACCAGCACTAGTCAGTTCAATGGTACACAAGCAAATGTTTTTCTCTCTAATTTTCTTTTTTTTGGGGGGGGGCACGCACCGCTGGTTGAGTTCCTTGGAGGGCATGAGGCTGGCCTCGCGGAAGTGGCGCATGCGGCGGAGACATCGGAAGTACTGCTGGTTGGCGTGCCGCCACAGGTCAGCCTTGCTCCCGGCGAGAGTGCGATCCACCTCACCCATGGAGGGCAGAGACAGCAGGAAGGGCATCTCCTTCTGCTTCAAGTTGAACGCAGTTGACAGGTGCGATAATCCTACGTGTGTTCCAGGTAGGGCAGAGAGAGAGAGAGAGAGAGAGAGAGAGAGCAGAGAGAGCAGCTATCAGTCAGATGTCCCGCAGGCGCCCATCCAGAGGGAGAGGAAAGAGTGATGGGGCATTTACCTCGCGCCTGGAAGGAGTGGAGGAGTTGGCGAATCATGCTCATCTTTTGCATGCGGGGCTTCTCCTTGCTCTTGAGGGCGACGCTGTTGGCCGCGATCCTCTCGATGAACCACTCAAGCTCCCTGGCTTCTTCTTCCTTCCACGACGACACCTGCGACTCTGCAGAGTTGTTCATCGACGCTTCCCCACCGGCGGCACTTGCCTTCTCTTCTGGCGGCGGTGGCGCCGTGGAGAGGCTCCGCTCGCCGCAGTAGAAGATATCGCGCTCGCATATGCGCAGCATGCGGGCGTAAAGGGATGCCAGTCGGTTGTGCTTCCTCTTCGGGTTGTCCAAGTCGAAGGCCTCGCAAAGCGCGCGGGCTGTATCGGAACTGCGCTCGGAGAGGGCGGGCGGAACAGCGTCGATGCCCTTGCGCAGGAAGGAGGCGCTCTCCCTGACCTCTTGCAACAGCGCGTGGCAAAGCGGGCGCGCCCACTGCCCGCTGCTCCTGATGGCGGGCCTGTCCTCTCCTGCGGCGCCCTCATTATCCTGTTCGCCCTCTTCCGAGTCCGTTTGCTCGAGGAGGGCGTTGACGGGCTGGCGCAGCAGGTCCTCGAGGTGGCGGGACAGCTTGTTGAGGGCGCGGTGGGACTTCTCCGCGGAGGTCTTCAGGGCGTAGTAGTTGAGGTCGTCCCACTTGGCCAGCTGGATGAAGTCGCGCACCTTCTTCTCGAGCGGCTCGCGCATCTTCTTCATGTTGCTATCCACCTTGTCCAGGAACTGAGCGTAATAGCTGTGCAGATTGTACAGCATGTTGCGCATGTGCTCCCTTGCGGCGCGCGCCACGCCCTCGCGCTCGAACCGGACGTGGAGCTCGTAGTCGATCTGCTCGTAGAACGTGCGCAGCAGCTCCAGCCGCGTGGAGAACTGGCCGTGGTTCGAAGACAGCACGAAGCCGTCGAGCGTCTCCAGCACGACGTCGGTGGTCTCTCTCTTTTCCTTCTTCTGCTCTCCCTCCTCCCCTTTGGCGGCGCCGGCGCGTTTGGGTTGGCTGAACTCGCTCACTGCCGACGCAAGCAGAAGCGCGTCCTCCTCTCTCTGCTTTTTGTCTCCGTCTTCCTCGAGGTCCAGGTCGCTGTACTTGAGGAGGGAGTGGAGATGGAACCACCATTTCTCCGCCGCCGTCTGGTGGGCCTGCAGCCTCGCGTAGAAGATCAGCGGATAGCTCTGCAATTCAAGCCGGCGCCATCTGCCGATGAGCCGGCCTATCCGCTCCATGTGGGCAGACAGGGAGACGCGCTTGCTGGCATTGGATTCCCAGTCGTTGACCTTCCCGTGGAGGAACTCCAGGCCGGTGAGGACCTTCATGAGGGGCGAGGTGATCGGGAACGACAGGATGCGCCTCACTATCTTCAGCAGCTGCTCCAGCAGGGCGTTCCCGGGGAACTCCCCCAACAGCTCCAGCAGACGCTGCGAGAGCTCCTCGAGGGGCTCCCGCGCAAGCAGCACCTCCGGCACGTTGGGGTCGCGATATATGTCGTGCACCATGCCGCCCGCCTGGACGATCGAACGGTGCTCATTCACGGCGGACACCATCGCCGATTCGGACAGCAGGTCCTCCTGCACAACCAACCCCCCCCNGATAAGGCACACAACAGGGGAAATTGGTGTGGCCGTTTTGTTGTTGTTGTTGTTGGTTGTTGTTGTTGTTGGTTGTTGTTGGTTGTTGGTTGTTGTTGTTGTTGTTGTTGTTGTTGTTGTTGTTGTTGTTGTTTGTGGTGAGGCGCGGGAC
>CDFF01069857.1:0-15307 GCA_000826265.1 Acanthamoeba culbertsoni
CCCCACACAGAAGTGTAGGTCTAGTACAGCTCTGCGACGCGCATGTGGTATATTAGCATCGCTACTACATGAAGAAGCAGGAAAAAAAAAAAAAGGCACAAGCGGAGTTGTTACGGCAAAAAAAGCGACCAAAGTTTGGTCAATAGGCGGAAAAATAAGGCTGAAGTGAAAGTCTGTGGCGTGAACTCCTGCCCTGTTAGACTAAAGAAAAGGATGGACGCCAACGCTCAACCTCTTGCAGGTGACTTTTGGTGTTATGTGCTGTATTAACCACCATTCTTATGTCGGTGTTTTTTCTTCCAGATACGGACACGGAAGACCACAGCTGTTACAAGTGGGAGTGCGAAAGCTGCTGCGTGTGCCACGTAGCCTACAGATGCCCACCGGAGTTGTGGGCTACGTGTCCCTGTACTTCCATGCTATGTAGCTTAAGCTTCGGCAAACGCAGCAGTCTCACCGCACGTTCTATTTGTGGTACTCCAACCCTCCCCTTCGCAGGGTGAACTCTAGGCTCATGCAAAGGAACGTTGTAGGAACCCTTTTCCCGCTCTTCGTTGTCTTGATGCTGGTCGGGTTGGCCGTTGACATTACGTGGACCTGTATTGCAGTGGCATTTTGCCTTCTGTTCAGCCCATGCTTCGTCTTGTGTTTCGTTCTTGTAGTTTGCCTATGGCCGTATGAAAAACCCCGAGACGTAAACGCTGAAGTGAACGCCAACGATGTGTGAATGTCCCCTTACAATGTAGATATTAGGTAAAAGACGGAAAATTTATATAAATATTAAATGGTGACAGTTCCGCCAGTGCCATTCTTCCTCACCGGGAATCGGCGAGATCGCCAGGCAATTAACGGCCCAACCAGCGCACAGAGAGGTGTTATTGGTCGGCTGCATAGCACCAACCAGCGTGACCAAATACACCAGGACTCAGCCAGTTGAGGAGTCATGCGCTGGACTGTACTTTATTGTCTTCTCTTCGCCGCGGCTTGCCTGACTTCGGCAAGTGCGGCCACCCCTGGAACGCAGTTGTGTGGCGTGGAGTTGGCCGCCTATGCGCCATCGAGCCTCAACAAAATATACGTGTCGCCGCTGCTCTCACAGGGGTTTTGGGTAAACGACCGCAGTACCATCTTCTCTGTAACCACCTTCTTCTTTACCGTAGGTTGTTATCCCCTCTTGATGCATCCTGTCCTTTAAGCCTAAATGAATAAATTCCCACCTCGTGGACTGATGAGCTTCTTTCCCTGCAGCGGCCAATGGGTCCACGCTGGTGTCTCTCGAGATATACACAGATGCAGCCACCAATAACACTGCGACCATGCCCGGCGTTCCAGTCGCCAATGCCTCCTTTGTGGTCGATGACGAAGTCTTCTACGCTGACGCAGACGTGCATGCAGGCAGACTACAGGAGCGCACTTTCACGGCAACCAATCCAGAGGGCATTTCGCTCGAGCCAGGCCACTACTGGCTTGTCGTCAAGCAGCCCAGCAGCATGGGTTGGGGTTTAAACAAAGCGAGCCCGCGAGACCCCACCAAACCTGTCGTCCTCACCAGCATGTACCTGGGCGACTGGTATGCGATGACCAAGCGTACGGCGATGGTCAAGTTCAACGGTTGCTACATCGTACGCCCCTCGCCCTCGCCCTCGTCTTCGCCGTCGCCGTCTCGCTCGGCATCGCCCTCGCCCTCTCCCAGCCGTGCGCCCGCCATAGTCCCCATCACTGCCAACGTCTCCGCGGGCTTCAGCGACCAAGAGCCCACTATCAACGTCTCCGCCCCCATCACCTCCGCTCCCTCTTCGGGCGGAGCGGCGCCTCCCCCGACCACCACAACGGTCAAGTCTTCCTTCGGAGACATCAGGGTGGGCAACACGAGCATACCTGTTCAAGAGCTTGGAGGTTTCACCTCCTCTTCCCATTGTTCACAACGGCAGATGAACTGACCAGAAGGGGACAGGCTTTGAAGTGAGCCGTAGCAATGTCTCAACCCCCGAGCAGACCTCTACGACGGTAGTCTACAAGGCTCAGCTCGACAACACGACCTCTTTCGAGCAGAGCTACACGTTCCATACCAAACAGATGGAAGCTGAGTTCGATGGCATGCCCTTCACCATCAACCCGAGCTCACTCAAGTGGTCAGTCAACCTCACGGCTGCCGACAGCAACGCCTTCCAGTCGGAGCAGGTGACCCTGGAGTACGTCCTGGTCGGCGTCGTCACGGGAGGAGACGGCGCGTCTATTCCCGCCAGGGGCTTCCGAGTGACCGCCAAGAGCAACTCGCCCCGCATGAACATGACCACCTACGTCCTTCCCCTGACCACCTCTATCGCTGCTGAGCTGCTGGTATTCGACGTCGCACGAATCGACGGCGTCCTCCAGCCCATTCAGCACAAGGTGACGCTTGTGCCCATCGAGTCGCTGAACCAGACCACGAACGGGGAACAGTCCGACGGCGAGGAGGAGACCGCGGCCTACGTGCTGCAGCTCACCTTCCCCAAGTTCAACAACTCGCTCTTCTACGACCCGAGCCTCGGGCTGGGCGTGATGCTGGGCGAGTCCGGCGGCAAGGGTTCGAACAGCGACGACGGCGGACTGGTGATCGCCGTGGCCGTGGTGATCCCGCTGGCGGTCCTCTTTGTCGTGGGCGCAATCGTGGTGGGCTTCGGCGTCATCTACTGGCGCAAGAAACGCAGCGCGGAGAACCTGCGTCGTCGCCTCTCCACGATGCACGGCAGCAGCATCGAAGCGAAGTCTCTTAAACCGGGCGACGAGCTCTGACTATGCCCCGTCGAACAATAATAAACCTCAAGTTGTGTACTACTTCAGCTTTAAACGGCTCGTGTTAAGGCCTTTCCCGCCCCTTTGAGTTTAGCTGTTAGGAGGTTTAAGTGGGCCGACCCAATTGCGCCTGGGCGCGCCTTTGGCCTTCGTGGCGCTTCCCGTCTCCTCGAGCTCGCGCATGTCCTTAATGAGCCGCTTGACGCCCCAACCGCCGTAGTATTCCCAGCCATCTATGCCCTTCCATCCTCCTGTGGCGGCTCTTTGGGCCTTGCGGTCCTCCTCCTCGCTCTTCCACGCAAGCATGACCCCGTAGAAGAAGTACTTCTTGACCTCCTGCGCGAACTGCGACCGGTCTGGTATCGCTCTCAACCGCTCGTAGACGGTCTCGACCTCAGATACGAAGGCCGCGTAGCTCTTTTCGACCTTGGCGTAGGTGTCTCGCCACTCGGGATAGACCTCAAGGAACTCTTCGCTGTCGTAGCTGCTTCGCGTGGCGCTGTATTCGCCCTCTTCCTGACTTATGATACGCTTCATCCTTCTTCTTCCTCTTCGTATCATCTCGAGCAGGTATCGTTCGTTCGTGTTTGCATCGCCGAACCAGTTCAGCAACGATAATGCCACCCATTGAGGCGCTCTGGTGTTGTCGGTAAGGGTCAGCTCAGAAGAAGGCCGAAGCACGAGATCATAGATAAGATCGCGAACCTGATCTTCAATCTGTTCCAGTTGGCATCGCAGAGGACGATGCCTTCGCGCTCAAGTGGGCTCCATCTGCTGAGCGTGCGCAGAACTCGGGTCACCACTTCGTCCACCTCTTCTCTTCCTTCCTTCTTCTTCCGTCTTTCCCTCTTGCGGGCGTCTTCCCACCCCTCGGCGTCCTGCAGCTTTTCCAACTGCAGCTCCTTCACACATTCCCAACCCCGTTCTGCCGACACAAGGACCGGGTCCGACTCGCCCAACGTACGCATATCGCGCACGCCGTGAAGGACGATCCTGTCCTTCATGCCCTGCCATCGGCGCACCACAAGCTTCTGCTGCTGCGACAGAACCTCAAACACGAAGCACAGGTGCGCGTCCTCCGCTGGAGGCAGCGCATAACCCAGAGCACTCCATGCGTGCCAGAAAAGCTCGGCGAAGGAAGAAGGTCGGGCGGGCGGGTCGGCTGGTCTGTCCTTTTGCTTGGCCCTCGCCTCCTCCTCGGCCCGGTGGGCGCACTTGGTCTGCTCTTCGGCCTCGTCGTGAAGGGTTATCGACGTCAACCAATCCTTGAACGTTCTGCACAGCACGACGTTAGCAGCAACACAACCAAACCAGTGAGGTAACCCCTAAAAGGTGTCAGAGCACCGCTTGGGGAGAGATTTCTCTTCAACCACCGCTTCGCTTGCGTCAGGGGTTTCGGCCGAAGCTACTCGCCACTGCCCGCAGTAATGGTAAAGCAGTGCCATCTTGCCGTCCAGCTTTTCGAATACTCGCATCTCGTTCCTGCCCCAACAGAAGCTTCCCGTTTCCTTCCCCTTCTCGCCCTCCACAGTGTGCTTCTTATCGGGGCTTCTCGCCCCATCCATACGCGGGAAGTCGATGACCAACGTGAACGGGTCGATCAGATACTCGATCTTCTTGTAGCCCATCGCTACCACCCGCCAATCCCCTTCCCCATCCCCTTCATCTTTGTTGTTGCGCACTTCTTCTACCAACATTGAATAGGCGCACTCGCGCACTATGGGGTGGTCGGCAGGAGACGTCGTCGGGTTCGGCGACAGGTGGAAGAGCCCCGAGCATTCGGGAGAAGGGTGAGGCGTAACCGCGATGGCCAGGTCCTTTGTAAGGGACTGAATCCCCTTTCTTCGGATGTACTCCAGCGTGAGCAGACCATCGCCGGAGAGGACATGGATTTCGGTCGAAGGGTTGCCAGGTAACGATAATGCCGGACCATAATCTAGGAAAAATTCCGGATAGGATGAACAAAAAAAACTGGGATGAAAAAAAGAAAAAAAAAAACAACGTACTGTGCTTTAATTGATGCATCATGCTCTGGTAGATAGGTCTGTAGACTTTGTCGTAGTCGTCCCAATTATTAGACGGGTTATTCATTATCTGTTACCGAACGCAGGTTAACGGAAGGATGAAATTTGTCCAGATTTAACACGTCGTACATCCAACCAATAAGAATTGCCAGCAGTATAATCGGTTATCCTTCCATTGTCGGCAAGCTGTAGGGCTGCAATAGAGATGCTATTATTATCTATCGCAGGTTTCTACAATTGGTTGTTTTTTTTTTAATTTTTAGTTTTTTTTTCCCAGGTGCATATCTTTTTACCATAATGAAGATATCGAAGACCGTGCACGATGTTTTTCTTCGATTTTCGTGTGTCCCCTTCGAACCAAAGCCTCTGCATAGCAAAAAGGAAGATTAGCAGCAAAAGTAGAAATAACAAGAAAATATGAGAAGATGGCGAGGCGAACCTTGGCCTTGGCCAGATTGTGAGAGGAATCCATGAGTACAGCCTTCTGAAGGGCCGGAAGCCTGAGTGCCTCTTCGACCGGAGGCAATGGCCATCGCTCCAGCCAAACACACTCGCGAGGCATGCACACACACATCAGGCTGTTGATCATGTTGCGCTCCAACTGTTCATTGACAGTTAAGAAACTCGATTACTCTTTAAGCAAGCATAAACAGAAAAAATCTGATAATAAAGTAATTTCTCATGTGCTGGTTTCAAGGTACTTCGTACAAGGCCACGAAAGAACTGCACGTGGTAGAGGTTGAGAGTGACTTCCAGCTGGCCGCTGGTGGCAACTCTGGTATCCTCAAATTGCTTGGAGCCATGGAAGTAGTCTCCTTCAACTATGCATATGAGGTCGTAGTCAGCGTCGGGGGTGGCCACGCCATAGAGACGCGAGCCAAAGAGGTACACGTTCAAAAGGTCCTCAGCCCTGTATTGGCCGTCGCTTGTGAACACCTCTAATACGTGCCTCATGGCCTCATCTATGTTAACTGAGATAAGGCGCTTGTAGCGCTCATCCTCCATGTTTTGGGGTAGTGCTTGTGTGTTATTTTTATTTAGTTCGTTTATTCGCAGAAGAAAAGCACGGAAAAATAACAAAAACATTCGATCTTGCCAGATCGAGAATTGATTTTAATTAATGCATGAGTCGTCTAAGAAGAGGTAACAGCCTTGGGGGCAGATGAAGCGAGCGGATTGCGTAGAACTACAATCACACTGTCCCCTCGCAAAAACATGTTCTTGATGAAGCGGTCCTTGTTGATAGGCTTGGCCTTCTTCTGTCCCTTGCCCTTCTTCGGCACCTCGGTCCACATCTCCTTCACGTTCTCCAGCACCATGTTGCAGTGGCGATCAAAGGCCTTGACTCGTCCAAGCAGTTTCTTGTTATTCCTCACGTTGATAAGGACCTGTGAGTTGGTCTTCACTGACTCGGCCAGTAGGGAGAGAGGACCGCTGTTGAATTCCTCCTCTTCATTTCTCTCAGGCTTGTCGGTGCTGCATTGAGTAAGGGGGAGCGAAAATTGTAATTATTAATGTCAATTAGTAGGGTTGAGGTTGGAAAATTCATAGATCACAAACACATCTTAGTTGCTAATAAGGGCCAGCGCAGAAACGTACTTCATTGTGTGAATGATGGGCGAGGGCACTGACCGGCGTTGATAATCGTTTGTGACTGTCCGCAAGAAAGAAAAAGAAAAGAAAAGGATGACTTAGCCAGGATAATGGAGGAGCAGGAGGCGAACGCACGCCTGAAGGAGCGCGCATTACGATTCTGGGTGAGCATAATTAGCCAACCTGTCACCCTTTGCCTGTATGAAAGGTACACAAACGAGATGCCTACACTACTGGTGCGGCAGGGAAAAAAACATGTAATACTTGTGTATTTTTGCAGCACCACCGTGGAGGGGGTGCTCGGGGGCGTTGACCCCTCTCAGAAGTATGTGCAGATGTCCGAACTCGCCACGCCCATGTACAGATATCCGGAGGCGCTCGTCCGAACATCTGATATCCGCTTGCTCTCCACGACAGCCGAGTTGACAAGAACAGAGCAGCCTTAATGGCCGTTATTTACTCTTATGATTACGGTGACTGTGAGAGCGAAAGGCATTCCTGAAGGAGAGTAAGAATCTCTTCACAACCATACGCAAGCTCCATGGTAGATTTTCTAATGGAGTGAGAGGTTAATGGAAACGCCACACTCTTGTTCACAAGACAGAGCATACCGACTTTAGACGCTTCACTGGGATCAGCTCCCGCTTCCAGAAGCGCGCGGCTTCAATATTGTCATAAAACGCAGCCTGCTGTAAAGCTGCAACAAGAGGAGCAAGCAGATCTGTTAGAATTATTGAGAAGAAGCTGTGTATGGAACAACTCTGCCCACCTGTGAAGCCGTCTTTGCTCCATCCATTTAACCTGGCTCAAGCAGGGGAATGAACTCGGCTGAAGCGGGTTAGTGAGTGATTTGCTGCTACGAGCATGAGAGATCGTCGCTTTCTAGGGAATCAGCAACGGTCCGTCGAATGGCCTGTTTGGTTATACCCATCGCAGTCACAAAGTTGGCCGCGTAGAAGCGACGCCAAGTGTCGTCGTCTTCACATGTTGCGTGCCACGCCTTGCATACAGCCGTCACCGAACACCAGTAACATCGCTTAGGCAGGATGGCGCTGTCTGGCTGGTTGACGTGGAAGGACACTTCTCCAGTACATGTGCTTGTACGATTAAATAGTGAGCATTACAGAACACAATAGATAAACCTGGTCCTAACACCCAACTCTCATTCTACCATACGAATTTGCTGAAATTTTACCACATAAGTTGGATAAATTTTGTTCCCAGACTCTAATGCTCCTTGTACTGTGAGCACCTCCTGCGCCAACAGCAATGCCAGTATGGTTAAAGATGATCTCTTAGCAACAGGCCCTTATTCTTCTTTGTCCTATATTGTTGATGATGTTTTTCTGTGCCGAAGCTTAGCCGAATCTTGCTTGATTTCATAGTAAGAACAGAGGTGCTAAGACTGCTGTTCCGATCAGCATCAGCATTTGCGTGAAAAAGCTTCTCCTGCTGCTATGCGGTAAACATAATAGTAAAAGTGACCGGAGTTGTAACGCGGGTCCCCCCAGCTTTGTAACACTCCACGAGGAGGCGCTGCCTTCGTGTCTGAGCATGTAATGTCGCGAGCAGACGTATGTTTTTTTTTCTTTGAGGGAGGTTTTTCTCACTTTTATTGCTTGATGTAACACTTCTCAGAAGACGTAGAAGCCTGAAGTGAGCGATTCAAGAAAATCGAGCACTTCGGTGGCGTCACGCAGGTGAAAAGCGGCCTGCTTGTTCTTCTTGCCGACCGAGGCGATCACGACCTCTGTCTGATGCCCCGCCGCCCCCAGAATACCTCCGCTCTCGTCCTCACTCTCGCTCTGCAGGGCAGTAAATTGAGAGGGGTTGCTCAGCTAACCTTCACCCAATATATATATATATATATCTGTTAAATTGGAGGAATGATTTCGACCTCGCCTCCGCTCTCAGGACACAATCGCTTGTCGACGTTGTAATTGAAAAGCCCACTAAGAGCGAGCAGATTGTCGCCTAAGTAAAGCACATAATCCCACTTCGGCTGTTACACACACACACACACAATGTTAGCCTTTTTCGCTCGGCCGCTAGACACGCGTTCTGAGAATACCTCATTCGCGTTTCGCAAAATGTTGCGGATGAGATGCGTTGAGTTGATGCCGTTCGGTCCAACCTCCACTCGCATGTTGTACGCTTCGATTCTGATTGGCCATTTTCCTAAAATCATATTTTTATATATATAAAAATTAATGCCATCCTGATACTATTTACCCGCAATTTACGGGAATTAGGTTTATATGAATTGTTTATTTTATTTTATTTTATTTTATTCTATAATATTTTTGAAAAAAAAGGTACCAAAATTGCTCTCTAAGTGAAGCTGTAGCTCACGGGCCTGTGCTCTCCCGTATTCATTGTCACACATCCTTGAAGAGAAAGGAAGAACGATTAAAGGTCTGCCCCACAATAAATGAGAATGATGATATCGCGTACAACGTGCTGCGTGGCAACATTGCGGTTGCATGTCAACCAACAGTAGAATGTCAAAAAATGCAGGAGTATGAGAAACATGCATACTGGTGGGGAAAACTGCAGGGGAAATTACCTGAAATGCCAGACAAGATGATATTCTTTCACTTCCATGATACTTCCCGGCGTGCGTTCGGTGAAATGTTCAAAAATAGGCTTGGTGTAAAAAATAAAATAAAATAGTGAATATGGTTCACTGATACTGTCGATACAATTTGGTAATGCGAGAACTCACCTTGATGGCGGCCATCCAGGACAGATTGATATTATATTCCGCCAATTGGCGCCACTCTGTTGCATGCGGAGGCCTTCGTTTCATTGTAATGCGAAAAAAGTGTAAGCGATTTCATGTTTTCAACAATTTAAATTATGGAAACTACCGATAGAAGAAGCCGTGTTCGGCTCCAAGACCGAGTCCAGGCAGTGATTTGAACCACTCTTCCATCGTGCAGCGCTTGCGTCCGCTGTACACGCATTGTAAAAAAAATAAGTGTATTATTAATAATAAATAATAAATAATAAATAATAAATAAATGACGTGCCTGATGATGACGACCACGTTGCGAGGGTCGCTGCTTAGCTTGGCCAGCGTGCGCAGGAGTCGCTGGTCCGGGTGTCCCATATCCGGCAGAGGGAAGAACGGCATAAGCGTTCCTGCACGGGTTTTGCGATGCGAATGGAATGGATGAGATTTATATATATATATATATATACATATATACATATATTGGATAACCGGGAGTAAATTTGCAAGGGCGGTGAGAAGAGACGAACCGTCGTAGGAGAAGAGGAGAAGCCGCTTCTTGCGTGCGTGGTAGGACTGAAGGACGCGCATGGTGAGCCCCGCGGGCGATCGCTTCTCGAGCGTGTCGTCGTCGTCGTCGCTGGCGGTCTCTCTGGCCTCTTCCCGACCCATCTTGAGGGCGTTGATGAACCGTTCCGCCCATCGCGATGCAGTATTTCCTGGAAATTTCATTCCCAGCGGTGAGTTTTGCTGTCGACATTGCACGGTAAGACGTGATTGGTTACCCATCACAAAGTTGTAGAGGCTTTCGCTCTTCGCCCTGCGCACCTCGGCGGGCATCGTGATAGCCTGATTGAAGGATTATATCATGAGAATGATCGGAATTTTCTGAATGCAAAGAATCCACCTTGTGTATCGCTATTGCCACGTCTTTGGCGTCCCACGGGTTGATGAGCAGTGCGCCGCTGCCCAGAGAAGATGCGGCCTGTGAGAAAGAACGAAAAGCGATCAGAAGAACGAAATGCGGAAGAGGGGGGAGGGGAGTATATAGGAAAGGGAGGAGGATGTAGAGTACGCCTGTGAACTCGCTCAGGATGAGCATGCCGTGTCGCTCGCGGTGGCAGATGATGTATTCCAACGCCTGGACCGATGAATGGGGCGATGAGTTGACTGTCTGCGGGAGATAAATTGTGGGACAACGTGTGCGTTCAGCGAATAGTACCGTCGACGGCATTCCTCCTCGCAAGGAAGTAATCAACTGCGCGCTGGCGATAGAATATAAAGCACAAATCTCGGTATCTACGTTTGATTTCGTCAATATTTCATATATATAAATATATATGTTTTAACGAATATAGGGATGAGGGAAGTGACGTGCCTTCAACGGAGTGAGACAGATAGTGAATTGGCGAGTAATCGGCGGAAGCGTATTGGTGGTTGATTCGTCCAACCAGCTCGTCCACTTCCTTTTTGAGTTTTTTATGTCGACGAAGCGTGATGCGCGGCGGCAGCGCAACTTGCACAAGCACGACCTATCGTTCGTTGAGAATGCTGAGCATGTCGAGAATGCAAGGAATGACTGTCCCACCTTTCCGCGCCACTCGGGGTACTTGTTGAAAAAGTACATCAGTCCCTGAAGTTTCTGCGGGATTCCCTTCACATAATCCAGCCTATCGACGCCCAGTAGTATTGTCTTGCCGGCGAATTTCTGTTCAAGTTGCGTGATTCGCTCTCTGAGAGATACATTGGGTAAGTGATAAGTAGTTTTTTCTTGAATTCTCGGAATTTCTCTCAAAAATCAGGGAAATACGAACTTCACAGCAGGCGTTCGAAGCACGCTATGTAGTTTGGAAGGATCGATGCAAGCCGGAAATACGTCCAAAGCAGTCGTCCTATTTTGTCATCATAAATTATTTCCAAAGCATTGTTTGCCGTCAAAGGTGTCTATTTTTGTGAGAGTAACTGTTATTGTAGTTGTCGAAAATATAATATAATATAATATAATATAATATAATATAATACCGCTTGTCATCGACGATCACGCGGGAAGAGGTGGTCTCCAAGCCCAGCACACGCGTGCAGGCCTTCAGAAAATGTGTGATGTACTCTCGGCTGACCAGTCAAGAGGTTGAGTCAACACAAGGAGAAAAAACGGGAAAGAAAGAAAAAAAGAAAGGAAAAAGGAAAAGAAAACGTACGTTTGGAATCCGATGAGTCGACAAGCAAGGAATGCATTCAGCAATTCTTCGCGTGCAGGCGACGGAATAATGCGATAGATTTCCGACGACGGAAACGGAATGTGTAGATAAAATCCTGAAAATACGAAAAATCTTAGATTATAAAAGAGGAAACAATGCAACATAAAGAAATATGATTATATTCATAGGTAAAAATGACAGTTACCGATTCGCGCTCGAGGAATTTTGGCCTGAATATAAGAGGGAACGAGAATGGTGTGGTATTCATGCACCCAAATAAGGTCGTTCGGTTGCAATGTGATGAACTACCGCAAAGGGAATGACCATTAATTCAAGCTGCATAAAAACACTACGAAATTTACGGGAAAATTACTTTGAGAAGCGTTTGTGCGTAGAGTTGATTAACTCGTTTATAAGCGGCGTAGTTTTTCTCGTCATAGTCGAGACTCGGCTTTAGGTAGTGAAACAATGACCAAACCATGCCTAAGCATAACCCATAGGTCAGATCGTGTTACCATGTAACCAATTGTGCCTCCCTATTGGTCGGATTACCGTTGGAAAAATTGTTGTGGGCAGCAATTACGTCATCTTTGATCCACACCGGAATGCATCCGTGTTCATCGATGCATCGTCGCGTCAACTGATCGACATGACTCGATAAATGAAAAAGAAATATACAAATATACAAATATACATAAATATTATTTATAATAATATTTTCTCATCTCATTCGTAATCGCGAACCTCCTCGCGGTCTTGAGGGTCGTCGACGTAGACTTCGGGCGTGCCAACCCACAAAACGGAGCTCTGAGGGAATGCAGCGAGCCCGTTTTCGAGTAGTTGCGTTACCTATAATAATAATAATAATAATAATAATAATAATAATAATAATAATAATAATAATAATAATAATAATAATAATAATAAGGAGGCAATTAGCATAATCGGAATTGCTATCGAGAGTTAAGACAGTTGAACCAAACAAAACCAAAGTAAAAATATGATCATCAATATGGAGTAGAAATGGAGAGGTTTCTTACAAGTCCTTTCATTATATCCTATCAGAACGTTCACATGACAGAACGGTGAGATATATAAAATAATAAGAGAAAAAGTATAAGATAACCAAAGAATAAAAATTACGTATAGTAAAAAGCCGGTTTGTTTAGGAAAGAAAAATAAAATAAAATAAAAAATAAAGAGTAAGTAAAATAAGGCGGGGAGGCTATGCCTTCATCACGAGCTTGGTTTTCCGTTCGAGGCGCCATCGCTTCTTTCCGCTGTTGAGTTCCTTGAGCTCGCGCTCTCTTTCCTCGCTTTCCCGTTCGCTAAGAGGCTGCGGGAGTATGGCGTGGTGAGCATCGACGTCTCTGAAGCCATCTTGCTGTGCTCCCATCAGATCACCCGTGCGATCGAATCTAAGGTTGTGTGCATTGAAAGCCAGACCAGGCACGAAGTCCTCCAACGCCGTAGTCTCATAAAAGTGGCTGTTGGGGCTACGCGACCGCTTGACTACCGTGCCCTTGGCCGCACGGCCTCGCCCCGTAGATCGTCTCGGCGCGTTATGGTGATTGTTCAGCTGGATCGGCTCAGCTTCCTCTTCGGCTACCTCCATCCTGTCTGGTTCGCGCTTGGGGCTGTCTTCTCGCGTAATTTCCAGGGGTAACCGATAACTCACCACGATTATACGTCCGTCGCTCTTCGCTTTTTTGGCTGGTGGGGGCTCTGTGTTGGTATGTGGTGGGCTTTGCACATCCATTTCATCGGCCAGGCGCTCTTTCCCCTTCCCCTTTCTTTTTGTATCGGTCGATTCCATTCCACTAAAGCCAATCCCCGCCTGATTTTGTAGAGGTGGCGTTGTGCCGGAAGACACGTGCCCTAGTCGGGGGTTACGTGATCAGCTGGTGGCAACCACAGGCACAGGTTTTTTCAGTTCAGTTGAGCAGGTAGCAAGCAGGTGCAGGAGGGAACACTGTGCGAAGCACTCCTTGGAGTGGAAGCCACACTCTGTTGCTTCTCGTTGTCCTAATGTTCAAGTTGTGCTTTCTGTGTTTCCCTTGGCTTGTTCCGAAATCCTACTGTTTTCTCATTTTCTCGCTCTTTTCATTCTGCTTTCCTCGTGCTTGAGTGGGACTACTGACAGATCGCTGCACAACCCAATCACTAATCAGGTATGCCTCGTTGTGAACAGAGTGGATTCCATTTACATTACAATGACAATACTTTACTCAGCACTATTAAATTCGAAAAAATGCCCTATTTCGTCCGCTTACTTGTCGGCCCATCATCAATCCGAGTCACTATCAGACGAGCTGTAGGCCAGCTCGCTCGTGTCAACATCGCTGAGCTCGGCAAGATCCTGCGTGTGATAGTGTGTGTGTGTGGTTTGTCAAGCCACGCTTAATATTGCAACCCAGCTTGCTCGCCCCTCATAATATCCACGTACCGCCTCGAGCTTGCGAAGCTCGGCTTCTAGCCGAGCCGCCTCCCGCTCCTCCTTCGAGAGCAATTGCTGCTCCTGAGCGAGTTTCGCCCAATAGGGATCCTTCATATCCCTGCAAATGGATTCACGGATAAGTATGCTGACTGCCACGAACGGCGTTTGCTGAGAGAGCAGAGAGCAGACCTGAGTTGGGCCTTCCGCTTCTCCAGCTCTCTCTTGTCTACACCGGAGTCAGGCTTACCGCCCGACTGCAGCTCCTTGAGCTTCTTGGCCTTTTCCTCTTCCTTTAGCTTCTCCTCCCATCCCGAGCCGGCTTTGCCGCCTGCTCCCTTCCCGTCCTTCACGAACTCCACGTCAACGGGCTTGCCGTTGAACTTGGCCTTGACATCTGAAACTTTCTTGTCGATCTGAATCGACTTGTCCTGTCCCTCCTTTCCCTCCTCATCTCTCTCCGCTCCGGCGCCTATGCTGACCTCGCCCAGTCGTCGCGGGCTGACCTTCCTGCCATCCTTGTCGACGACGTCGACGGCATCGCCCGCCTTGTTCCACTTGGACTTGATGTCGTTGAAATCCTTCGCGGCCTTTTCCTTGGCCTCCCGCTCGGCTTTTTCCTTGGCCTCCCGCTTGGCCTGCTCGCGCTCCTCGCGCTCGCGCCTCTCGAATTCTTCGCGTTCGCGCTTCTCTCTTTCCTTTCGTTCTTTTTCCTCCCGCTCCTCTCGCTCTCGTTTTTCTCTTGCCTCCCTTTCGCGTTCCTCGCGCTCGATTCGCTCGATCTCTGCCTGTCGCTTCTTCTCCCGTTCGAGTTCCTCCCATTCCTGCTGCCTGCGCTTCTCCCTCTCGATGTCCTCTTTCTTCTTTTTCTTCTTGAGCGGCGCCTCCAATTGGCCGCCGCTCTCTGCGCCGCCGTCGCCTCCCTGGGTCGCGGTGGCATCTTCGTCATCGATCTCGTCATCCGACCCTTCTTTTTCCCATTTCTCCTTCAGTTGCTTCACCTTTTTCTCCTCTCCGCCGGAGGCTTTCCTCTGCTCGCTGGGACTCGAGCTCTCTTTTTCCGGCGACGGTTCCTTGACGGCCTTGGGCGCTTTGGCCTTGCTGGGGTGGGCCTTGGTGGCCACCTCCACATCAGCATCGACCACCTTGGGCTTGAGTTCGTCCAACTCGGTGCCTTCTACGCCCTCCTCATCTGGTGCGGAGTCCTGGTGGCTGTTGTTGTTGTTGTTCTCGTTCTTGTCACCCTTGTCGTTGCTGTCTTCATCATCACTTGAGGAATCGCTTTCGCCATCATCGCTCCCTGCCTTATCGATGGTTGGCTTCGCGTTGTCGTCAGCCTTCTTAGGCGTAGCGTCTTCTGTTGCCGCCTTGCTTTTCTTGGTGTTACCACCGGCTGCGTCGGGCGAGTCCCGCTTCTTACCTTTGCTTACACATGCACCCATTTATTATTGCTATAATAGAGGTACAGAATTGGGACTAAATGAGATTTAAGGCAAGCTAAATTGAACAAGTAATCATAAACAGAAAAGAACACAAAACAGGGCAAAGA
>CDFF01069862.1:0-12442 GCA_000826265.1 Acanthamoeba culbertsoni
CAAGTTATGAAAATCAACAACCACCAGTTTTTCCTCTTGAAATGCAGCCCCAAAAGAAGGGCATACTGATTCTGGTATTGTTGTGGCTGTGTTGTTCGCGGACCACCGAGTGACACACAGAATCGTAAAACTGTGAATCTTCCTGGAGAACATTACCTGTTGTGCCAATTCAGAGTTAGATAAGTATTTGCTAATTTATCCCATTTAGATTACCAGTATTGATGAGCAGTGCCTGTTCGATGGGGCAAACAGCAATATCAGCCGTAGGCTTGTGGATATGCAGTCCAGGAGTGTTGTCAAGCTGCAGCACTGTGAGCCAGGATGCATCAGTATGACGCACGGTGACAACTGTCCCAGCAGGACCGGGATTATAAATCAGCGCCCTCAAACCAATGCTGCTTTGATCATTGATCTGGGCACGTTCACCAACAAAAGTCATGTGAAACCAGAGATTCGAGCAATGGTACCGACGGATTTACCTTGTTCAGCCACTGAGGAGTGGCGGTCTGACCGTTGAACCAGGCCTGTCCAAAGGCCAACAGTACAAGGATCTTGTGCGCGAGTTCCTTTACTTGGCGGAGGTAGTCCTTGCTCAACTGGGCCACTTCGTGCTTGTCCAGCTCAGGGCACCAAGCTTCCATCTCAGGATGCTTGATCTCGTTATGTCGCTCTTCAGCCAGACCGAGGTTTTGCTTAAAGATGCCGTCGTTGCTGGGATCATGTCCCACAGGATTATCAAGGTAGGGTCTCTCGCCGATCTTATCCTGTAGACGCTTGAAGAGCGAGGAATCAATGCCGTGGTTTGCCACGTAGAAGAACCCGACCTCTTTGTGAGCGCGAACCATGCGCCACATCAGCTGCTGCAAAGCTGGACCAAGAGCGGTGACGTCTGGGCACAACTGTACGCACTGCGTACTGATTTCGGCAACCGAAATCACAGGCACTTGGGTGAGTTGAACCTTCCATGCAAATGGCGTAGCTCGAAGCTCCACTTGAGACAGGTCATCAGCTTTAGGAGCAAGATACACCTTTCCCTCGGCCTGTGCGTACGGATGAGAGACAACCTCACAGTGGAAAGGACCTTATCTGGCAAGCACTTAAAACGAAAGAGTGGACGACTACATACGCAAGGGCACGGAGAAGGTGCTGAAATGTAGACATGTTGATGCAAGGGGGGTTGCCTTGGATGGCGGGTGTGCGCCAGGGTAAAGCACAGTCGTTCCCAATCTTGGTTGTGCGGGCGGAAGCACCAGCCACCAGAAGCCGGGTCGGGTGAAAGAAACTCGTTCTGGAAGTTCTTGATGCTCATACTGCCATCTTCGTGCCGCCAAAGGACAAACTGTTCCCAACCGAGACAGTGGGTCCTCACCCAAACAGCTGTTTCGTTGTCTGTGGTCATACGCTCGTTCTTCACGGAAAGATAGTGCTGCGCATCACTATGTTGGAAGCTAAAGGACACAACTGAGCCACACTCCAAGTCAACCAAGCACGCCATGGAGGGAGGTGGAGAGTTAGCAGAGTAAGCTGCTGTGAAACTTGTGTCGAATGGAGGTGAAAGAAGAACGATTGATTTTATAGTAAACCCTACTTCTCCTATTGGACCGGAGCTGCTAGAAATGGAGACTGCTTCGGTGGAAGAAATGACTTCATTGAAGTACCAAGTATTACACCACGACCACTACCTGCCAAAATTCGCACTATTCTCCATGCGGCCCAACCAGGGCCAAGAAGGCAGCTGTTGTAGACCGTTCACCGTTTTCGACGGGAGACCCTCACCTAACGCACACAAAGACACTGAGGAGGAGGACGACTTGTCCGTTTGGATTTCGCTCCAAACCTGTTTGAGAGCTTTGAGTACAATAAACCTCCACATAAAGTGGGAGACAATTGTCTGCTGCTACGGCAGACATTGGCATCACCAGAGACTGTCGGCCACAGATTGTGTCAGACGCAGACGCTTCGTCCACCTTGGAGCTGCAGAGCCACTGCCTCCAAGAAAAAAGTTTCAACTACCCCAGATATGCTCTGATACCAGAGCGCGGAACATGTTTATTTATCTACAGTCCATAGTTGCGTACTGCTGCAATATAATTGAGACGGTGATGTAGCAAGAAAGTCAAAGGGTCGGGCTGCCATCAAGCACACAGAATCGGAGGACGATGCGGTCGTGCGCAGTGGTGCCATAATGGTGACAGCCAGCACAGTACTGAGATAGGAAACGTCCACCCCATGGTTGAAGTCAGCTGCCTGGTGCATTTGGTTCTTGGCGTGTGTAACAGCTTCAAAAGGTCTTTAGCCGTTTGTTGGTCCAGCGAGTTGACGAAGTGATTCGTATCATAATCATACGTCGAACACATGCAAGACCTGTGTAACGGGCGATCGGCAAATCGGGCACGCTCTGCACACGAAGGGCGATGGTCAGCGTGATCATCGGGAGCATTGGCCACCAGGTAAGACGTACCGCAAATTCTTCACACAGTACTGACACACGATATAGTGCCTGTTGTGGCAAGTTGTTCTATAAGAGAATGAAGGACTACAAGAAAAAGTAGGGCAACAAGAGGGGGAGAGGGAGAGAGAGAGAAGCAAACCGGCAGGGCAGCAGAGTGTGGTTGCGCGGGTGATCCATGCACACGACACACTGCTTTCGTATTTCATCGCGACTCACGCGTTCCTCAAGCTCTTCGGTCTGTTTCTGCAATGCTCGCGTGGAAACAATCAAGTCTACCATCCTTTTCTGCAGGCGGGCCTTCTCTAATTCCAGCCTCTTGTTCTGGATCTCCGCGAGCATCGCCTTGCGTTCAAGAGCTTCCATTCGCTGCTTCATTGCCTCCTTCTCCAGTCTCCATTGGAGTTGTTTCTCTCCTTGCACCACGGCACTATTCTGAGTCTCATGGTCGATTCTCTTGGTCGCAGTGGCAAACAGCGCGCGCCTACGTTCAAGCTTTTCCTTTGCCCTCTTCTCTACTCTTGCCTGCGCTCTGGCGGGAAAAAAGGGAAATTTTGAAGAAATGTTAGCATGGATAAACATCTGTGATGTAGCAGGAAGAGGAAAGCGTACAGGAAGCCGAGTATAGATTGTATGCCTTTCTTGATGACCTCTCTGGGCGGGAAAACGAGCGTTGATTCAGCTCCAGAGATCTCCAGTACGATCAATTCGTCTTGAAGGTTGCCTACCGAGGGGGGGGGGACGAGAGCGATGAGCATGGGATGCGCACGCATGATGCGGAGGTTTGTCACCCACCCAGCCCAAGAGGAAGTGCCCTCAGAGGGTTGGAAGTGAGGTAGAGACGACGGAGGCTGTGGCAGGATCCTATCTCATCGGGTAAGCGTGTGAGCTCATTACTTCCCAAGTACAGGTCTCTCAGCTGGCCAAGACGTCCTGTCCGTCCACAGGGTCACATCAGACAAAGGAGGCGAGCAACAGGGAGGCAGGTGTGCAACGCACCGATCTCGGACGGCAGCGAAGTTAGTCGGTTGGAGGTGAGGTTGAGAACGGTGAGCGAGGCCAAGTTGCCGATGGACGTCGGGACGCTGGAAAGCCGATTGCCAGCAATGTCGAGCACGCGAAGCTCTACGGCACTGCCGTTCAGATCATCCACCAGTGCACTAGTCCTCTTCTTTGGATGTTTCACCGTTGCAGGGCGATGTAGCGCCCACGACTCTTCACATAAGTTGAAGAGAGAGGTAGGCAAGTACACGAGGCGGTTGTTCTTCAACACAAGGCAACGGACAGACGGCGAGCGACTCAACAAATCAGGAGTAATTCGTTCTAGCTGCCTGTCTGACAAATCAATCACAGACATAAATGCCGATTTTAACAGGAAAAAAGAAAAAACCCTGCTTGGGAAAGAAAAACCTGCTGATATATAGAAAAAAGCAAAGGAAATTAATTGTGTCAACAACGGTGCCTCGCACTCTTTCCCCGATACTCGAACGTTCTGAGGCCAGCAGATTGTTGTTGCTGCCAAAAAGTGCCATAGTGTTCGTGGGGTGACGCTGTGCTGGCGTGTCCGAGCATGGAATCGGGAACAGAAGATTCGTCTGCAGCGATTACGCACAAGGGGGCGTCTAGTCTTGTATGCCAGAGCCTTGAGGGGCTGCTCTCCCCTCTAGGAACCAGTGGCCGAGTTCATTACACATGCACGCCATTCCTTATTCTTGTTAATATATAATAAATAATAAATAATAATTAATAACAATAACAATAATAATAATAACAACAATAATAAATAATAAATAATAATAATAAATAATAATAATTAATAAATAATAATAATTAATAAATAATAAATAATAATTAATAACAATAACAATAATAATAATAACAACAATAATAAATAATAAATAATAATAATAATAAATAATAATAATTAATAAATAATAATAATAATAATAATTCATATAATAAGTGAATTATTGTGTTGCATGGTTAACGCGAGCAAGCACAGGCATGGACGTGGGTGAGCGCTACATCGTTTTTGGCGCCAACACGGGCAGCCTCTACTTCTTTAATCGCGAGGCGCTGCGCTTCCTACAGCTGGTGTCCTCACCGGAGATCCGCTCCTCCGTGGCCCACATACGCTTCTCTCCAGACGAACGCTTCGTTGCCCTGGCCACGGTCGACTGCGAGCTGATCGTCCTTGAGCCCAAGCTCGGCACCCGCGCCAAGGAGCGCATCGTCCTCCGACATCATCTCCACCGCGACTCCTTCGCTGCAGCCTCCTCCTCCTCTGCTTCTTCATCCTCTTCCCCCTCGTCCGCTCCTTCTTCGGGGTCGACCCCATCCGCCTCTGGGTCGTCCAATTCGGCGACCATCCCACCTGGTGCCACGTCAGCAGCGCCATTACCCTCATCCTCCTCCTCTCCCTCCTCCGCTTCGGAGGGCGTGACGTGCCTCACTTGGGCGCCGCGCGGCGAGCAGGAGGACGAGAACTACCTCTTCTCCAGCGACTCAACAGGCGCCATCATCGTCACCCCCGTCATCACCTCGCTCATCAAGCGGTCCCTCAAATGGGCCACCAGCGGTCCGGAGCCTCTCTTCCGGGCCGACTCGCGCGTCGTCCAGCTGGACTGCGCCAACGTCGATGCGGCTGTGGCCGCGGCCGCCGCCGCGGCTGGCGCCGCGATGGCCCCCACGGCGATGAAACTGCACCTGCTGATCTCGACCCTCACCAAGTCCGTCCTGCTGACGATCGACACCAACGCCAAGCAACTCGCCGGCGCGCAGGTCGGAAGCAAACCACGCAAGGGCAACTACGGCGCCTGCTTCTCGACGGCCTCGGTAATTGAGCTTCCCCTCCACAAAATAAAATACAACATAAAAATTGAAAAAAAAATAAAATGAAAAAATGAGCAAAAGCCATTTGTAATAAAAATAATTTCTTATTTTATGAAATGGACAAATTCTCATAAATCTGATTTTTTTTTCCCCAGGATGAGCCCACAAGTATATGCGCTGCCCGTCCTGGTCGTCGCATTTGGTATCTTTCTTTTCATTTTCTATTGTTTTTTTTCTGATGGAAAACAATACTAATCATCAAATTGCAATTACTCAGGTTGGCGGATGCGGTGACGGCCACGGTCCGCAAAACACTCAACTTCTCGACATCCCTCGAATTGCTTCCGGCTTTTCCGACAAATCCCTCCACAGGGCTTGCGCCTCGTCCCAAGCTTGTCACTTTCGGTTCGCCAATTTCGTACTTGCCAACAAAGAGAAAAAGAGGAAAAAGAACCACTATTAATTGCCACAACACATGCCAACGTTTTAGGTAAATTGACGACGTTCGGCGACGGCAATTATCTTCTGTCGTGGGACGATGACCGCGCCAAGACGCAGCACGCCCTTTGCCTCATCGACGTGCAAAAGGGTACCCTTAACATGTCTAAATAAATAAATAAATTTGATCGATAGGTGTTTAATCTAATCTTATCTTCCCAAGTCGAGATCCGTGCGTGGACTTGCTTCGCTGCAATTCGTACCGTGTGCGTGATGCCAGCGGTACATTCTACAAGAACAAATAAAATAAAATAAAATAAAATAAATTTCAGTATAGATTAATGAAAATAAATGAATATTTTCCAGGAACACTGCGTATACGTGTTGCACGAGTCAAGCGACGCCAAGGGCGGCCATCGCACTCTTCTATCAAAGATTGGCATACCGACGCTCGCCCGCCCATCTTCTGCTTCGGCCACGTATGTCTCCTTTTCAAATAATACATATTACTTGCCCCTCCTATTTATTTTTTTTTTTGCGAGGAATTGATGGGAAGTTCCGATTGGTTCGACGTGCAGGCCCGCTAGCCAATCGCAGTCTGCAGAGGCCGCGCCGCCTCCGAACTCTACCGCGCAACCAGCTGTCGTTCGTTCATCCGATTCGCCGCTCGTTACAACCGAGTCTGCAGTTACATTGGAGAAACCAAACCAATCAGAAGCGTTGGTTCAAGACGCCGAACTTCCCAACCCTAAGCCCGCAGATCAGGTTAAGGAGGCGGTGGAGGAAATCGTGACGTCAGCAGAGCCAACACCTCCGCAAGACTCTGCCGAGGTAGCGCAGTCGATTGGCGTAGATTCTCGCCAATCGCAGGACGACTTGGGGGATGGTCCTGTCGATCTGCCGTCCTCTTCGTCTTCCTCTACATTGATGGACAGCGCTGCAGGCGACAGCAGTAACGATACGGAAACCTCTCCCGAGAACGCCAACGAAGCAGTCGCTCAGAATGTCATTGACACAAATACCGCTGGTGTCGACATGAGCACTGTTCCAGAGACCGGTGTGTCGCATGAGACGAGACCAGCTCAGAACGCTGAGGGCGAGTCAACCAATGAGACTGCGAGGACACCCGAAGCCGACCAATCGTCTCCTGCCGACCCAACGGACGCGTTTCCCGCTGCAGTGTCAGCGTCCGCTCAGGAGTCCTCTGCCGTTCCTTACTCCGAGCCGAAAAAGGCCTCATCCGACGTCGGGGAATATGAAGCATCCTCCGATTTCCCTCGCGAGCGTGCCTCAGATTCCTTACCGCGCCGCGCGCGCACCAGCGACTCCGAAGGCCTGGTCGTCACTCCGCGCCCGCGCAAGAAGGTCGGCAAGCGCCGCACTGCGCGCATCGAAGAGGCCGCCACCAAGTCTCCTACCGGCGCTGCCGCTGCCGCTCTTCCGCCCCTGACGCAGGTTCGTCCCGCAGCGTCGACACTGCGCGAGATCCTCTCTTCCTCGTCGTCTTCGCTTCCGCTTTCGTCCCCCGCGAGCAATGCCAACAGTGCGCCGTCCATCACGCCCACCCCGGCTCCGGTTATGTCGTCCATGTCCGCACCCGTTCCCATATTATCCTCATCGCCTTCATCGCCTTCCATACCCTTGCCCGTTTCAACATCCGAGCCATCACCGATGGATGCCATAGGCCAAACCGTTACACCTGTAGTTACACCGGAAGAGGAAGGCGCTTCTGTTAATTCGTTGCAGAGCGCAGCAGACACTTCCGAGGAGGGCTTCACCGCGAGCGGCTCCAGTCTTCCATCCAATTCGCCTGCGGTAGGCCAATCAGAAAGTACGGCCAACGTCGCAATGGTACGTGTTTTGAGAATCAACGCTTGTCCATTTCTGTTAAAGGTCTGAGCTGAAGTTTGCCCTGAATGTAGACGTCGACAGAGACACCCTCAGAAGCGGCCGGTAAGGACGAAACCGAGGCGAAGGACGCCAAAGCGACGAGCGGCCTGATATCGACTAAAAAGTGGAAGGAAGAGATCCAAAGCGTGGGCAGACGTGCGATGCAATTGGGTAAGTAATGGAATGAGAACCGCATGACTATTGCGATTGGTCGATTCTTCTCACTACTGCAATTGTGTTGCATTGCAACAGGCAAGACGCCGGTCCACTTGGACGAGATTTTCCAGAAGCCATCACTCAGCTTCTTCAAGAAGTCGACCGGTGGAGAGAAGGAGGGCACGAGTTTCGATGCCGCGGTTTCGAATGAAGCCCAGAGCGAAGAAGCCGCTAAGCAAAAGCGGCAACTGGAGAAGAGGAAAAACGAAACTCAGGAGCCCAAGGACGAGAAGGAAGAGAAGGAGAAGAAGCCAGCAACCGAAGGCCCGAAGGCGACGTCGGACGTGAGAGATGGCTCGTCCGGAGTGTCCGACAAGACCGCCGCGGGACTCTTCAAGCGCGCCGCCGCCACGTTCCTCGAGTCCAGCAAGGAGCTCGTCCAACCGGGTAATTATCACTATTTTTCTTGCTGGTTACATAGCATTGCTCTATTACTCTTTTATCCGACCGGCAATATTTAATACAACGCAGGCAGCATCTCCGGTTCCGAAATGGCGGGTCTCTTCAAGAAGGCCAAGTCGCTTGTCACCAGTAAGAAGTCTTGACCCTCCCGAGATACAATAATTGGAGATTGTTTTTAGAGGTTGTTTGACTGACCAACTATTGTCTCTTCTTCTTCTTCTTCTTCTTCTTCTTCTTCTTCTTCTTCTTCTTCTTCTTCTTCTTCTTCTTCTTCTTCTTCTTCTTCTTCAGTCAACATCAGCAAGGATACAAATGCGGCCCATGAACAACAAACACCTCCAGACGAGCAAGAAGAGGAGGACTACACGAATGACCCACAAAAGGCCTTCTGGCACCTCAGCAAGTCGCTCTTCGAAGTCCTCGCGTCGTCTCTGCCGACAGCCGCCAAGTTTACCACCGGTCCTCCCCACCCACGGCCGTTTAAGGTGGCTTGCTGACGTCATCTCATTTTTGTCGACAATTCCCTACACACAAAAAAAAACAGAAACCAAGGCACACATGAAGGAATGGGTCGACGAATGGAGCCGATTAGCTGCGCCGCCCGAGGGCCTACCCCCTGCTTGGGTGACGGAGATCCTGACTTCCTGCTTCGAGCACCACGTCCTGCCCTCCGCCCTGGCATCGTCTGCTGTTCCGGCCGAGTTCTCCCTCGACTCGGGACTCTACGGCCAGTACGAACCGGCCGCGCATGTCGACGGAGACGAGGAGGACGAAGAGGAGGAGGAGGCCGAGGACCGGGCGTGGAAGCTGCGCGAGCGCGACCTCATGGCCTTCCTGGACCGCTATTTCGCGCTGCTGGACCACGACCGCGTGCTGTTCTTCTGCAACGCGCACCGCCTGTCGATCTGCATCTCGTTCTTCCTCCACACCGAACAGATCCTGCTGCACCAGACCGCCGCCCTCACCCCGCCCACGGCCGCTACGGCCGCCGCCCAGTACCTCGTGCAGCTGTGGCAGGCTCTCGAGGCGCTTCTCCAGCCCCGCCCCGACGTACGCTCCTCCCCTCTTATGAATTTTCTACGAAAATAAATAGAAAATAAATAGGATTTTTTTCATAAATCTCTCTCTCTCTCTCTCTCTCTCTCTCTCTCTCTCTCTCTCTCTCTGTTACTAATAACGTAAAATAGGAGGACAAGGAGAAGGCGGCGGTGGGGGAGGCACTCGCGGTGCTGAAAAAGGCCGATAACAACCTGAGCCTTGTCCTTCGCTTCCTGCCGTCGCTCTTCGCCAAGTCGCCGCGCGTGACTGCACACTATGCGGCCACGCTCTATCCCTTCGTCCGTCCGTGGAACGTTCGTAGCGCGCTGCCGATCGCGCCCATCACGTTCTGCGCGCCTTCCGTGCCGCCTCCCTTTAATGTGTCGACAAATAAGCCATGTCAGCAGCCCTGTAAAGGGGGAGGTAGGGGCTCGACTGCCGAGCCGTGCGTAGAGGAGGTGGCCTACAACGAGCGGTGGGCCGTCTATGTGGAGTACCTCGAGCGGCTCATGGAGCGATACGAGGATTGCCGCAGAGATGCACGAATCGTGCACGAGCTCTTTGAGTGTGCGCTGCAGCAGGGCGTCGAGGTGCCCTCGCTGGACTTCGGACACGGGTTCGATACCCAGGCTCACCATCTGGTGTGGAAACGGGCGCTGTTCTTTGACGGGGAGGGGCGACCACTCATTACGCCGCACGACCTGAAGTGGAAGCGCAACGAACAAACGCTGCTTCCCATCGTTCTCGACCGCATGCAGCGCAAGTTCTGCTACCGGCCGCGCAGGTTGTTGCGGCTGGCAAAGCGGTAGGAATTCAGGATACGTTGTCGGAATGCAGATGCAAATAACTTACATTCTTTGTCAGGTATGGCCACTTTGCGGCAGTCAAAGAGCTGACGCTGCGCGTTGACGACGTGTCGACTGCGCTGGAGGTAAAATGAACAAGTTTTGCTCATTGGTTATCGTGATTAACCTTGGTATTTTTATGATTGGCCATGAAGGTGGGAGTGTTAAGCGATGATTGGGGCTTCGTGGCCACCATAGCCCGCCAATGGGGCCGCGACTCGTGGTTCTGGCACAACTTGCTCGCCTTCGCCGCTGCCCTCTGGAGGCGGGAGGGTCGCCTCGCGCCGGCCGACCATACGGAACAGGAACAAGAACACCTAAAGGAAGACTTCAAGGACGTGAAAGAAAACGACAAAGAAAACGAGGGAAAACCTATTCTGCTCGAAGATGTGGTCGCGCACATGATCAAGGCTCTCGGGCCAATCCCAGCGTTCGAATTAATTACCCAATCGGATGAGCTCGCTGATCTCCGAACAATTTTCCCGCCAGTGGCCTATCGACACTTCATCCATGCGATCAACGTCGACATTCAGCAAAAGGAGCTCATCTATTGGATGGTGAGCACCTGCCTTTGCTTATTTATCCCCCATTTGCATCACTCATCAGCATATCTTCCTGCGTTACTCTGCAACGTTTATTGTGTCTTAAACACGACAGCTGAAACGTGTACTGGAGGATCTGTGGTTGGACAAACACACGAAGCGGCCATCAACCATCGCCCCTCAATTCCGGGCCGTGAAGGACGCCGAGGCGTCCCAATCGCTGGACTCCCTCCCCTTCATTCACCGCCTGGCCGCCCCTGCCCCCTCCCTTCTCGGGCCGCGCGAGAAGTCGCCGCAGGCGAACGCGCCTCAGCCCAACGAGAAGCGGTACAACATCGGGTTCGACTATACGACCCCGACGCCGCGCTTCTTCGAGGAGATGACGGGCCACTGGGGCCTACGGCAGCAGCTGGTGACGGGCTCGTGCGAGTGCTGCGCGCTGCCCTTGGCCGAGAGCGTGGGGCGGTCGTCAACGATCGTGGTATTCGAGTGCGGCCACGCCTTCCACGAGTTCTGCGTGGCAGAGGACGCCTGTCCGGTGTGCCTCAGCAGCCACATGCCCTCCCTGGCCTCATTCCTCGCTTCCTGATCTACTTCGTCCAAAAGAGAGAGAGAGAGCAAGCGATGGCACTGTAACGGAAAACCATTTTAGAGAGAGATGAACGGAATTTATTTTCAGCGGTACAGGTTCGTTGAAATATTAGTTGGACTGAGCGGGAGCCTTGCCGAGCCTGACGGCGAGCGAGGCGACGTGCGTGCCCTGGAATCGGCCAGCGTTGAGCTCGTTCTCGCTGGGCTGGCGGGCGCCCCACACGCCGGCGACCACGGACGAGCCGTAGGGCGAGCCTCCGCTGACCTCGTCAACGGGGAACTGGCCGGCGAAGGTGTAGGGAAGGCCGGCAACGACCATGCCCATGTGAAGGAAGAAGGGGACGAGGCCACACACGATGGTGGTCTCCTGCCCTCCGTGCTGGGTGTTGCTGCTGGTGAAGGCCGAGGCCAACTTTCCCACAAGAGCGTTCTGGGATATACAGTAAAGGAGAGGAAGGGCATTGATTGTTGGCTCGTGCAACAGGAAGGAGAAGGCAAATGGTGGTACCGAAGCCCAGAGGCCGCCAAGGCTATCGATCCAGGTCTTGACCTGAGCGGTCACGTTGCCAAAGCGAGTGGGCGAGCCCACGATGATGGCATCAGCCCACTTCACGTCGTCGAGGGTCACTTCAGGCACGTCGGCCCACTGCTTCTGTTATGAGGAAAGAGTGACTGTTGAGACAGTACACACAACCATAACCTCCTGAGCGTAAGTATAACCTTCGCCTCAAGGGCGCCCATCTTGCCTAGCACCTCGTCGGAGAGGGTTTCAGGGACGCGGACGAGGCGAACAGTGACGCCTGCAACCGAGCCGGCACCCTCAGCAACGGCTTGAGCAAGCTTGAAAATGTGACCGTAGGTGGAATAGAAAACTAGTGCCGAGGTTAGCACAACAATAAAGAAGAAGGATGAGGTCTGTATGCCTACCGACGAGGACGTTGGTGGACATGTGCTGATGTGTGTTCGTAGTGCTTTCTCACGAAGGAGTGCCCTGTAAATAGCTGGCCGAAACGGCGTAATCATTACGATTAAGCCTTTCCCGACGACATGCCCATTGGCGGGAAGCTTTCTCAGTTTTCTTCCCGACACGAAATTTCAGTACAAAAGAAAACACAGAAGGACCTAAATGTAAAACATTCTGTTGTCTTCCGCGAAGTTTTCTCAAGAATTCAAGAAGAAAACATTGCACAACATTCAGT
>CDFF01069898.1:0-17890 GCA_000826265.1 Acanthamoeba culbertsoni
AGTTGACGAGGAGGTGGGGTGGAGGGTGGGATCGGGGTGGGGTGGGATGGGGGAAGGTGTTGAACCCTGCAGTGCGGCGATCTCCTGAAGGAGGTTTTCCTTCTGGTTCTCGACCGTCTTGACGATGGTCTTGAGCTTCTCCGAGAGGGCGAGGATGCCCCTGCCCCCTGCGCCTCCTCCTCCCCCACCCACGCCTCCTTCCCCTCCTTCGCTGTCGTCCCGTTGGCCATCTGTTGTCGACAGGGACGTGCTCTCGTCCTCGCTTAGGACTTGGGACCACTCCTTCTTCTGCTCCTCCATCGCTGCCAGCAGCTGCTCGCAGTCAAACACTTGCCTGCGTTCGGGGAAAGAATGACGGGAACGTTTCGCACACACCGCACGTAATATGGTTGGTTACATTGCAATATCAGCGTACAGTGTCATCAGACTCTGGTGGACGTACGCCTCTCGAAGCCGCTTGGATAATTTCTCCGATCGGCTATTGCGGTCTTCGGAGGCCTCCGAAGCGCGAACGTCGTTGTCTGTGTCGCTCACCTTATCCTTCCCTTTTCCTTCGTCATTTCCATTCGCAGGTGGCTCCTTCTCCGATTCCTTCTCCGGAATTCTTTCATCGACAACCTCGTCATCACGTGCGCTCGTCTGTTGCTTGTTGGCTCCGCACTTGCTCATCAACTCGGCCGCGTTCTGGATTGGCATGCCCTTGAATGCTGCAATCATAGGCAATTCACAGCAATCAATGTATAATTATTAGTGTAGTCAATTGCTCGTGGTGGATTGCAGGGAAGTGATGGTAAGGTAGAGGTACAGGATGATGATGATGTTGATGGCGTCGAGTCATCGGAGGACGAAGAAGGCGAAGAAGGCGAAGAAGAAGAGGAGGGTGGCGGCTTGTCTTTCCTAAACGCCGAAACTATTAACCATCTTCCAATGGAATGCTTGTTTCTTCCTTACCTATACTGCTGAAGGGAGGTTTCCAGAGTGCAGAAAGTTCCGCCCAATCCGGCAGTCTCAACAAACATCATGAACGGAGTCTGCATTTAGGCATAACAAGCCTACAGTAGTAAGAAATAGTTGGGAAATGAAAGGAAAAAGAAAAGATATGCATTACGCGAGTACGCGTGGGAAGACAGAAGGCGTCTTCAGCAACTATGCTCAGTAAACAGCTGTAGGGCTGCCAAAGAATTGGTGGAGGAGACATATCAGATTAACAGAATGGTTTACACAGGAATGCTTGGTATGCACCTCATCAGCTCCCGCGATGGGGACGTAGAGACCGACCGACAGACTGCTATTCAACTGCTCGAGCATCCCGCGCAAGGCAGTGTCTGGGCATTCAAATGAAGAAAGAGATTCCTCTATTGATGAGACGCTCCGTGTATGTCTTGGAGGCGCAACGGGAAGGGGGGAAAGTGAAAATGGGAAGGAAAATAGAATTACTCTTCTGTTCCAGGGGGACGGCATTGAGCATCGTGGAGAGGCGTGTGAGTGTCTTGACGAGCATGATTTCATCCAACCAGAATGATATCGTCGTTTCATCTTCGTGAGAAAGTCGTCACCAATCATGCGATGCTTAGAAAGAAGGTAAATGAAGAAGACGGCAAAAGGGGTTACCTGAGCTGGAGCCGAGGATGAGATTCATGAGGCGCTGCTCGAGCATGCGAGCGCGCGTGTTGGTTTCCGGAATGGAGTCCTCCACGGCGGCATGGACGATGAAGTAGGTGCGCAGGGCCAGGTGAAGCGAATCGCGGCACAATCCCATAAGCCACCTGGTATATTGATGTTGTTTATTTAATTGAGTATGTTGTCGTCTTGGCTGCTTTGGCGTACTCTTCGATGGGCTGTGGGTAGTGCTGGCGCGTCAGAAGCAGGTTGCAGAATTGGGGAAGGTAGAACTCGAGGTCGCTCAACCTGAACCTCTGCAGCTCATCGCATAGAAACTCTGAAGTAGAAGTATTAGCTTGTGTCTTGTATGAGTAGACCAAGGCGGTACCAAGAATGGCGGAGCCTTTGTATTTGAACATCTCGTGGACGACATAGTCCAGCCCTCTCGTGCCGCTCAGCGACCGTAGACACCGCAAGGCGTTGGCCTCCTGTACCAAGACGTATGAGAACAGCCCAGGGAATGCTGCAGGTAGAGGCAGAACCTCTTCTTCCTCAGTTGTGGCCAGATTTTTCTGTTGTTGGGTTTCGGTTTGCTCATTTCCAGATGCGATTCCAAACACGGAGCGCATGGTGCGTGCACTGGACTTGAAATCTGTTCAGACGAGTCTTTTGGGAAGAAAGGTGCACGCTTGCTCGGTCAGTCGTGTGGTAATACGGTAGCGAGGTTCTATCTTCTCTCTGTGTTCCTGTGTCTGCAGGTTCGGCGGAAAAAAGCATAGAAATCGAAAGAAAATAAAGTTTATTGAGTGGCTGGTGCTGACGCTTGCGCACTCAACCACCCTTTGCCCGAACTACTACACAAGCTTCGATGAATGTAATACACACTGCACAACTAACTCTTGATTCAACGCGCTTCGCTTATCGCGCAGTTGGCATGCACTCTTTTGACATCTCCACACCTCCCTTCCCTCTTCCGTGAACCCCACCGCCGCGCCTATCCAGTACGCCACCGACGATGGCCCAGCATCTCAGACCGGAAGTCGTTTAGAGTCGATAAGCCTGTCGGTTACCCACTGCACGGGCGGCAGCTCGAGGAAGTGGCCGATGATGGGCAGTCGTCGCGCGAAACCAAGAGCCACAGGGAAGAAATCACCAAAGAGATTGATGAAGCCGAACACTTCTACAACCATGCCGATGAAGGGCCAGCCGACGATGACCAGCGCAATTCCACCCAGAAAGCAGATCGTGCCTCTTATCTTGCGCATTTGGAAGAAAAATCGGAACGTCTTGCGGCCACCGATGATGAGCGTTACGCCAGAGAGGAAGAGAAGATTGCCTATTGCAAGAAGGCCACGATCAAAAAGTAGAAGAACGCCAAAGAAAGTGAAGAAAAGGCCAAAGCCAGTCAGCAAAATGCCGATCTTTTGGCCATCGCTTATGTTGAGCATCGGCGCCGCGTGTTAATCAACTGCAGTGCGTCGGCCACAGTCAGCGAAATCACTCATACATAATGTAATAGAGGAAAAGAGGCTACCAATGCGTTGAAAGTTGTATCGTACACAATATACCTGCTCTTGCTTCAGATGAGCTGCAGTTCAGCCTTCGTGTGCTGACGCCTAAGAAGAACAACGGAGAAAACAGAGAAAGAAAACCAAAGCATCCGAAACAGCGATTTTTACAATTTTTCGCTTTCCGATCTTTCGGTTTGAATTCCAACAGCTCTTCCACTTTGTGGGCGGAGTTGACGTCCATGTCTCGTCCTTCGTTGTGGCCCACTGATCGCTACTCGACCTACGTCTCTGACCTCTTCACGACGGTCAGTAGCCCATATGGAGTGGAGTCTTGCCCAGAGACACTTGGTCTGTATGGCGCGTTGGTGGCCTCTTTTCAATTCACAAGTGGCGTTCCGTAATGTTCGGGAACGGACGTATATATACAAATGAAAGGAGGATGATTATGCATACAAGGAAGAACATCATCACTTGCTGTCTCGCACACTCCTTTCTCCGTTAGCACCGGCCACCGCGCTCCTATCTTCCGAGCCGATGCCGCTGCTGCTGCTGGGGCTTGGCTGGCCGACTCCGTTGCTTCCTGCGCCCTTATCTGCGCGCGCGTGAGGCAGCTTGCCGTGCGAGCGCTTCAGGTTCGTCTTGCTGCTGGCGTTCGCCGTGCCCCCATTGCCTCGCTTTCCTGCTGCCCCTGCTGCTCCTGCTCCTGCGCCTCCTCCGCCGCCGCCGTTATGCGATGGCAGCGGCATGGGGAAGTGAGCGGCGCTCGGATCACAGCGCCCGGGACGGCAGGGACTGACGGGGATGTGCATCGGGTCCAACGGGGGCGCCATCGCGTAGAACAAGGCGGGAGGCGGAGGCGGAGGCGCGGGGATGCCTCCGCCGGCTGATGGAGATGGAGACGGCGCCGGCGGTGAGGACGGCGAAGTGGCGCCGTGTGGAGACGGCAACGACGCGGCGGCTGCAGCAGCCAGCTGCATGGCAACCGATATCCCCGGCTTGTCCCTGCACGCCACCCTGTGATTTAGTCTGTCTCCCCGACTGGCCGTGGTAGAATCAAAAAAGAAGACGAACCTGGGCGAGGCGATAGGGGACGAGGTGAGCGAATTGTCCAAGTCCGACTCCGTCTCGATCTCCTCGTTCTCGGTCTCCATTTCCACTGCCAAATGGTGCGGCCAAGCGCGCCCGTTGTGGTCACCATCACGACCACCTTCCCCGGAGCGAAATAGTGGAAAGGGGAGGGGAGGGGAGGGGAACGAAGAGGGCGACGTGGCTTACCGTCCTCCTTCTCCGGTGTGGTGGCGGCGGCGGCGGGGAGGGCGGCGAGGGCTCGGGACAGGGCAGCGGTGGACGCCACCAGCTGCTCGAGCGCGTGCCTCATCTCGCCGAGCACGTCCACCGACCGGCGCACCGCGTCGCCCCCATGGGGCCGTCGGTTCGTCGTCCCCAACAACGCGCGTCCCATTTGCTCTGCATTTTTGCGTTGTGTTGGAGAAAGAATGGATGGAATGGATGGAATGGACGGAATGGATTGTCAACATGATAGACTTAACACCAAAAGCTCGCTCTCAGGGGATAAGGACGTGCCATAGCGCAACTGATCGACCGCAGCGAGGATTTTGAGCCGCGCTCCGATCGTCGTCACGCCCTGAAGTTAACGAAAAACAAACAGAATAAATGAAATATAAATTATATAAATTATAATAAAGGAATGCGTGCTCATCATGAACGCACCAGCTTTTCCAAGTGTTCTTCGGTGAGGTACGGAAGGGTGTCGACATCAATTTCCTCGTGTAGAAACTTGTCGACATATTTCCGTAGACCCAGCCCGCTCAACCACATCGTTATGTCTGCGGATTCGCGCATATACATACATACATACACATATATATAGATATATAGATATAAAAAATATACAAATCCACGAATTAACAGATGTTTTCCCGTTTTGTTTACATTTTTAAAATCAAACAAAATACCATTTTTCCGCTTGTCGTCCGCGTGCGGATTGGAGCCTCGTCTGGCCGTCGACTTCGCCTTCGCCTTTTCCTTTGGCGGCTTCGTGACTTGTTCTGTGTTCCATAAATTAACCCCCTATCAGCAAACCGGTCTCGCATCTTTCGTTTATATACATATACATATACATATACATATACATATACATATACATATACATATACATATACATATACATATACATATACATATACATATACATATACATATACATATACATTATAATTATATCTATAAAATATAAATTGAAAGAGGCGTGTGTGTGTGTGTGCGTACCGGCGTCGAGAAGGTAGAGGTCCTTAAAACGCCGGCCGCCGTCGCCGCCGCCGAAGACAAGCAGGGTGGAGTCGTCAAGCGGAGTCGCCGTGTGCGCGCAGCGGCCCGCGGGGGTGTGCGGCGGATGCTGCAGCGTGGGCCGCGTGAAGGTCAGCGTCGCCGGATCGAACACGTATCTGCAGGAATTTGAGGCGAGGCGAGGCGAGGCGAGGCGAGGCGAGGGGCGAACCAAATGAGGAAGACGAGGAGGAGAGCGAAAGCGAAAGCGAGAGAGAAGCGCGAACAGCGGGTGGGGGGGGGAGCGGAAAGCGAAAAAACGGCGTACAGGTCGTTTAGTATGCGCGAGCCGTCCCCTCCGCCAAATACAAGAAGCTTCCCTGTGACAGTCTGCAAGAATTGTGAATATATATCTACATTTTTACATATGTGAAAAAAGTATTACAAAAAGGAAATATGAATTGGAACAAGTTCCTTGCATTCTTCTATTGGGGGAGAGGAGGGCGCACGGTAGCGGTGTGGCCAGCACGAGGACATGGGATTTGGCCATGCGGGGAGATTTGCTGCCAGGCCATTGTCTCTGCGTTTCCCCCCCCCACGAATAGATGTCAAGTAGTAGAGATAAGGACAAGCTTACGATTAGATTGAATATTCTTCATGCGATTTTGGTCCTCTTTGTTCGAGAATGTAGATAGAAAATGTGGAAAAGGGAAGAGAAAAGAAAAGAAAACGAACCGGTATCGAGGATGTGTACGTCGTTCAGCATGCGCGTGCCGTCGTGTCCACCAAAGACGAGGAGCTGGTCGCCCCCTATTAAGCTGGCGGTGTGCCCCCAGCGCGCCGCAGGGTTCGGCCCTTTGGTGATTGGCCGCGACCACGACATGGTCACAGTGTCCAACACATAGACGTCATTGTACACGCGCGAGTCGTCGCCCCCGCCAATCACGATCAGCTTGGTCCCAACTGCGATTGCGGATTCACACACGAGAACTCGAATTTGTCAAATGCCGAATCGAACTGCTATTCGAGTTGATTATAATTTCTTTGGTGTCGCTATTCTCGTTGTAATAGTATAGTCGGTGTTTTCTTTTTCTTTTTCTTTTTCTTTTTCTTTTTCTTTTCTTTTGTTGGGGTCGGATTTTGCGCGGTACCGAGAGTGGCCGTGTGACGCGATCGCGCTGCGGGCGATGTCCCTGCCACGTAAGCCTGCGACCAGGTCATGGTCTCTGTATGATGTACATACATACATACATACATACATACATACATACATACATACATACATACATACATAAACATAGGGAAACATAGAAAAGCATATTAATATGATGGTGAAGAAACACAGGGCATGCACTCGAGTGGTGGAGAGGAGTCGGTCGGTGAAGGACCTGCGTCGAGGAGGTGGAGGTCGTTCAGGTATCGAATTCCGTTTCCGCCGCCGAACACGAACAGCCTGTTGCCCACCGCCGAGGACGTGTGACCGGCGCGCGGGCCCGGCACCGGGCCCGACGTGATTGGTTTGCTCCACGTCAGCATGGGCTGCGGCGAGCTCATTAGGTCTGCACCACACACACACACACACACACACACACGCAATCACACACACACACACATACGCGTAAGTATCGAGTGCGGATAATGCGTCGACGGGCGGAAAGAACGAGTCAAGTCAGTTACCTGTGTGAAGGACGTGAAGGTCGTTCAGCATCTGGTTTCCGTCCCAGCCGCCGAAGATGAACACGTTGCCGTTGCCGACCATGGACGCGCTGTGCGCGCACCTGGCAGAGGGGCCTGGAGAGAAAAGAGGGGGAGAGGAAGAGGGGAATAAGCTAAAACCACAATTGGCACTTCCCAAGGAGACGGGGATACAGACACGTGCAGGTAAGGTAAGTAACAAGGCACGATAACAAATATAAAATAAATAAATAAAACGTGAGCCAATGAAACGTCAGGCCAGCAGTACGACTCGCGTTGCCGCAAAAAAGGGTGTGGTGTCAAAGAGGAGGAAGAAGAAGATTCTGTTCTTCTTTATGGTCCCATGTTGGGCTCACCACGGTGGAGAGTAGAGGATATATAATGGGGGGACTGATACAGTTTACCTGGTCCATTTACGCTGGGGCGAGTCCAGGCAGCTTTGCGTTGGGTTTGTGCGTTGCCGCCCCCTTGTTGAGAGCTCGTCCGCTTTTGCATGCTCATAGGCTTCGGACTTCTCTAGGCCGAAGTGCAGGGCCTTTATGAATCCACCCTCGGCTTTCTTTGTGCCTAGAGTGCTCGAGTGATACAACTAACTGCTGCAGCGACAGAGAACCTCTGGTTTCCTGTCGGAGAAACAACAAGAAATGGAAACAGAAATAGAAACGAAAATCACACATCTATGCATCGCCAGCTTTGCTTCCGCTCGGGCAGAATCGGGAGCGCCACTCTCCGAGTCTCGCATGATGGGGCCAGGACTGTGCCCTTGCGTCTCCTGACGCCACGTACCCAATCCTGCATTGCATCAGTTGCCACTCGCCCCCTGTGGCTTCGGCAGAGTCACCGTAAGAAGTCCTCAAAACGCTCGCTGCCGCGGGACACGAAACCAAAATCTTTGGATGTTGATCTTCCGCTCTTCCCGCCACCTGCAAAGCGCTCTCCCGATGCACGCAAGCTGGGCCGGCCCACCGTATATCACTACCCTTATTCCAGATCTTCGCACGGTTCTATCCGTCTTCTCGAGGCAGCTGGGCTCAGACCCAGAGTCATCGATATTACCCTTGAGCCACTCAGTGTCGGCGACGTTGAGCGATTTATGAAGGAGTTGGGAATCACTCGGCCGCGAGATTTTATGCGTGTTAATGATCCACTCTATCGTGAGCTACGACTGGACGACCCTTCACTATCGAATGAAGGGCTCATTAAGGCCATCATTGCCAACCCAAGGTGCTTTTTTGTTTATTGTTTATGGTAACTTGTTTTTGCCTTATTTCGCAATTCTAAGGTTGATGAAGCGCCCGGTGGTGGACTTCCCCTACCGCGAGAAGGGGCAAAGCATGAGGCAGTTCCTGATCGCGCAGCCCCCACAAAAGCTCTTCACAGTCATTCTCAACGAGAGCGAGGAGGAAGCGCTCGGCCTTGCCCCCAGCCCGCCTCCGCCCGAGGAAACTGAAGCAGATCGCTGGATTCGCGAATGGAGCCAATCGGAGGTATTTGCCTGAAAATGACGACGTTCTGCAATGCTATCGCTGTCGCTGACCAACACACCTCACTTTGATTAGGGCCAGTACCGACTGCCTGAGGAGGAGATCGAGAAATTAAGTCGAGAGCTTACTGAACCGGTGCAGCGTTTTAATTCCTCGCTTTCTTCTTCTATATTCATCGCTTGCCAACCACACGTGTGATTGCTGCGTACAGAACGAAAACTGGGATTTTCCGGAAGAGACCGACGAGATGGACCAAAACGAGGAGGACTCGATAGCCGACATAATTGAGGATGTGGACGATACAGATATTTTGCGTTTTGCTAAAAAGCACGGATTGACCGCGTCAGATATCAACAAGCTCGTCACTGAAGACAAAGCGGACCGTGATATGGAGGCCAGAATAGACGCCGTGATGAAGCGGATAGCGATGAAAGCGATCCGAGAGGAAGAAGAGAAACAGGCCAGCTCCAGAAGAAAGCACTCCTCTTCTGTGGGTAAGGAAGGCGAGGATGAAGACGGAAGCAGCAACAAGGAAGAAGAGGATGAAAATGATGATGAAGATAAGGCCAGCCGAAAAACAAAGACAGCGGAAGATGATGACGACGACGATGACGAAGAGGATATCACGGAGGAAGAATTCGCTGAGCTCTTCAAGCATTTGAGCGAAATTACGCCGCCGAAGCGGCAGCTGCCGCGGTCACAGAAGCCGCCAGCACAGCCACCAGCCCGAGGGCGGGGGTCACGAAGACAAAAGACGCCTTTGCCGCCTATCTTTCACTAGCGGCTCGTGGGAGTTGGAGGGGTAGAGCTCGTCCGACAAGGCAAGGAAATAAATTCGACAAAAAATTCGAGTACAAATGCTTAAACAGTGCCTTTCTTCTCCTCTTTCACATACCTCGCAGGGAAGATGCCATAGACGTTGTTGGTTTCGCCTTCCCACCAACCGGGCTTACCCTGCCAGTGGCGAGCCATCAGCCAGAAAAGTCGTGCAAAGCACGAGACGCAGCGAACATACCGGGACGTTCTTGGAAAAGACGTAAACGAGGTCATCTCGTATGAGTGTCAAGTGATCGTTGGTTTCTGGAATGAAATCTTCTACCACTGCAGGGGAGGGGGCTGTGCGTAAGCGATCACTTCCACTAAAGTCTGACGTATGCTAAACGGGTACCCTTTGCCACACAGATGTACTTGGCCACCTCAAGGGCGTCGTCATCTTTCCATTCGTCGTCCGACATTTGCAGTGTAGGTTGTGTGCACTCAGCCAAAAACGCTCAAGCAACACAAAACAACTTTAATTTGTTTTTTCCAACCAATGAGAAAAAACTTCATTTTCTCTTTGGCCAACACAAAGCCACGCGGCCCAAGCACGACGTCGTGCAGGGGATTCACTTGGGGACGAGGAACTTCTTGCCCGAGTTTGGAGGGATCTCTTCGATCTTAGCTACCGTCTTCACGATCTTGGTGAGCAGCTGTTTCTTGGCCGGATCGGCGGCCAGCTCGGCCTTGAAGTAGTTGATGAGCTGCACAGTCGTCAGCTGACCCTTCCTCGCGAGCAGTTGTCGCACGGTGTCCTCCGTCAGCTTGAGCGGCTCTTTCGGCTTCTTCTCCTTCTTCTCCGGTTCTGCTGCGCCGACGTCAAGTATTATTCGATTGGCGTGGAATGAGTGACATGCTCATCCTTCATCTCTCTTAGGAGGGAGAAGATCATGTCCACACTTACCAGCGGGTTTGGGTGGCTCCACCTTGGCCTTTTTAGGAGCCACGGGGGTGGTCGCGGGGGTCGCCGTGGGCGAGGCCCCCTTCTTCCTTTTCTTGCCCTTTGCAGCGTCCTTGGCTTCTTCCTTCTTCCCGCCCTTTGCGGCCGCCTCCCGCTCCTCGTCTTCTTCAAGTTCTTCTTCCGAACCTTCATCTTCTGAATCCTGGAGGCGTGGTTAGCCCTCTCTTCTTTGTGCCCTCCTCTTGGCCGTCAAATACCTCGATATTGGCTTCCTCACCCTCGAGATCCTTGATCAGTCCTCTCATTTGCTATTGGTTGGTGTGTGTGTGTGTGTGTAAACTATACTGGAGTCGGCCTGCGAACCCTTTACAACAAAGGTACCTTTCCCGTAGAGGTAAGATTTTTGCCCTTTCGTTCCTTCTTCTCCTCCTGTGGCTGCTCAGCAAGCAGATGGGTCAGAGAAATACAGATATTATTGAATTCGTTTTTTTGTTAAAAAATAATAATAATAATAATAATAAAAGCCTGCCTATTGGGGCCCACCGTGTTCGGCAGGGATAGGGTTAGGATTAGGGTTGCATACCTCTTCGATGACACCGGTTTCGTCGTCGTCCCACTGCTCTTCAAAGTCGATGTCCTCCTTCTCATCCGGGGCTTCCTCGTCCTTGGCCTTCCTGCCTCCCTTCGCTTCCTTTCCGCCCACCCTGTCCTCTTCGTCGCTGTCCACACTGCACGCCAATCCAATTTCATGAGTATGCATTGATTCACACACCATGGTAGTCGCAGAAGAAGAGAGGAAATGAAAGCGCGTTGAGGGGTGATTGCCTGGACTCGCCAAATACGGAAAAGCGACTCTCGTCTGCGAAAAACTCACCGCGTCCTTCGCTGTCGTCCTTCTCCTCGGATTTGCCACCTCTTCGGCCCGCGGAGGACCAGCGGCTGCCGCCTTGCTGCTTCTGCATCTGCTTCAGCTGCAGTTGAAAGGAGTGGAGGGATGGGATGAAGGTAAGCGCATGGAAACGGAAAGGGATGAAGAAGCGGCTTGCCTGTTCCTCAGCTTCCTCGAGGGACATGGGTGTGAAGGATCGCTTGGCCCTGAACTGATAAGAGTCTCCCACCGGGATAACCTTGAACTCATTCCCCTACAGGTGCAAGGAGGCTTACTCAAAACAAAACAAACGGAAATACTAGAAATAAGAAAAATAAGAAAATAATAATAATAAAGGAACCGAGAGTGGTACGTCTTGAATGAGCAGAAACATGTTGGAGCTCTCGCCAGCCTTGTTGATTCGGCCAATGTAGGCATGCTCCTTTGTGCTGTCGTCAAGATGAAGGGGAATGTTCTTGACATTTCGAGCATACATGGGTCGTGAGAAAGGACGCTTAGCACCCGCCTTGTCCTTGGTCGTCGGAGGCGGTGCAGCCTCTTCTTTTCCCTCTTCGACCTTAACTTCATCAGCTCTGTAAGTGCGTAGAGGCTTCTTCCATTGGCTTATATCCACGGGCACGTTGAATCGCGCTATGTTCCATTTATCGCTTACTGTAGCCATTCTAAGCACAAATTCCTTCATATCGGCAGGTATGGTTGGGGCGGGTGCTGAGGGAGATGCACCCGAGGGCGCTGATGGTCTTGGGGCGATAGGACGTGTGGGTACAAGGGGAACCGCGGCGGCAGCCAACGACGCCCCAGATTGAGACTGCCCTGGCAAAATGCGCCTGTTCATCATCCTTCTTGAGGCCCCAACAAGACTTAAACTAAAAATTCTGTTTTCTTTTCACATATATAAAACTCAAAGAAAAGCGGCGTAAAATAACGAGCATGTCGTGCCCGTTGGTATTGCATGAAGGCAGGGACTGCGGACAACTAAGTATTCGTTGCTCTGGTCTCACTCGCGGTTTCGTTCTGCCCTTGCTCACGAGTCTCCTGAGTCGCACTACGCACACGCTTCTCAGGTATCGACCTCAACTCCTAGGGAGAGCATTTTGCACTAGCACCCTGCGAGAAGGCAACTTCTGCCCACAGATCCGCACTCAGATCTCCTGTTCCTCAAAAACCCGCACTCAAATCTGCGGAAGAGGCCTTGCGAAAACCTACGTCCCACTCCCCCCGATTTGTTTGTGTTGGGATTGTCGTGAAAGTTGGAGAAAAGCACCTTCTAGTCCGTAGAAAACGCGGGCAAGTCGCTGGCAAACATAAGCCTCGTGCTCCTTGCCCTACTCTTTTGGTTCACTGCTCCTTCATCTTACACCAAGATTCTCGACGAGCCTTGCGAGGTCAGTTTCCCCTCGCTTGGCATGCTAAGATCCATTATGATCTATAAGACTCCATCTGAGCGCTCTTCAGCCAGTTTGTTTTTATGTCATAGATTACATTTTTTGTGAATCTATTGTATGAATAACAACAACAATAATGACCGTTCGAGTTTAACCGCCAACTCTTGCTCAGGATATCACCACCACACTAGGCCATGCAAAAGGAACGCAGGTACTCGATGGACCGCTTCTCCAGCGAGCTTGACTTCAGCGACACTCGCCCAGTGCTGTTCGACGTCGGCTGGGAGGTGGCCAAGAAGGTGGGCGGCATCTACACCGTCCTCAAGTCCAAGTCGCCCATCACCGTCGAGGAGTTCGGGGGCCGCTATGCGCTGGTGGGCCCCTACAACCCGGCCACCGCCGCCACGGAGATCGAAGAGATGGAGCCCGGACCCCTCTTCGAGCCCCTCATCCGCAGGATGCGCGAGCGCTTTGGCATCGTCGTCCACTTCGGCAAGTGGCTCGTCGATGGCTACCCTAAAGGTACACAAATTTTTCTCTCGCTTTTCTTCAACACACTTTCATTCATTGTATGTATGTGTTTGTATGTGAATCCCAGTGCTGTTGATCGACGTGAATAGCTCTATGCATGAGCTCGACAAGTGGAGAGCCGAGTTGATGGGCGGTTGGGACATTCCTGGTGACTTCGAGTGCAACGACGGCATAGTGTTTGGCTACCAGGTACGGCCTCGCCTCTTGTTCTCCACACCACACCGCGGACCTCAAAAAAGAAAAGGAAATAGAAGAGAAAAGCTTTAAGAAGGTGTGGCGTATTCTGTGTGACACACTTTCCGGTTTTTTGGAATCTTTCTGCAGACCGCGCTGTTGATTAGAGAATTCGTTGACATTTATCGCGACATCCGCCTTATCGCGCATTTCCACGAATGGCAAGCGGCGGTGGGTCTCATCGTGGCCCGCAAATGGCATGTCAAGTTTGCCAGCATCTTCACCACGCACGCCACACTTCTCGGCAGGTTTGGTTTCCACCTCTATTCCTTTCATTGGCTTATTTATTACACACACACACACACACACACATACCGAATCACGATATGCGTGTATCCATTATATATTTCTAGAGAGACTGATTGGTCGACTATCATATTCCTTCTAGATTTCTAGCGTCTGGCGGCGTGGATTTGTATAACCAGATAACCAACATCAACGTCGACGAAGATGCTTCGCGGCGCGGCATTTACCACCGCCATTGGATCGAACAGCGAGCCGGTATTCCTTCCTTCCTTCCTTCCTTCCTTCCTTCCTTCCTTCCTTCCCATCCACGGCACGCGTACTTCTGCTGCTTCTGTCTCCGTCAGATCGGAGCATTCCGTGGAGTGGCGCCACGCTGCAGCGTACATACGCGCGCGTGTGATAATCCCTTTGTTGGGAATTATGCGATGCCTATATCAACCAAAGTGAGTACAGTCTGGGGACCGTAGATGGCTAGCGTTTCTCAGCGGATTGGATTTGCTCATACAGTTTTTTTTTCTTCCCTTGATCATTTACACAAGGGAAGAGAAGAGAAAAGAAAAGAAAAGCGCATTATGTGCTAACCAGAACGATTTTGTCGTTGTACACGACAGCCCAGGAGTCGCATGTATTCACCACCGTCTCGGAAATCACGGCATATGAGGCGGAACGCATCCTGCGGAGGCGCGCGGACGTGATCGTGCCCAACGGCCTTCAGGTGAAGAAGTTTACGGCCCTGCACGAGTTCCAGAACCTCCACGCCAAGTACAAGGAGGTCATCCACGAGTTCGTCCTCGGCCACTTCTACGGCCACTACAACTTCGACCTCGACAACACCGTCTACTTTTTCACCGCCGGACGCCACGAGTACTTCAACAAGGTGCGAGTTTCTTCGAAATTTCATAAGAAGAAATTGTAGGCATGTTTGGAATGAGCCGTTGCTTATATATATGTATGTATGTATGTATGTATATATATATGTGTGTAGGGAGTGGATATGTTCATTGACGCGCTCGCCGGCTTGAACTACCTGCTTAAGCAGCGGGGCAGCAACATCACGGTGGTCGCCTTCATCATCATGCCGGCGCCCACCAACAACTTCAATGTGGAGTCCCTCAAGGGTTGGTCTTCCCATCCCATCGCATTCCACCTCGTCCCACATAATATGTGTTGTTACACGGTGATGGCACTGACTGTCCGTGCGGTACTTCAGGCCAGTCCCTGATTCGAGACTTGCGTCGCACGACAACACACGTGGTGGAGAAGCTCGAGAAGCGCATATTTGAGGCGACCGCCCGCGGCCAGATGCCCGACGTCAACGACCTCCTTACGGAAGAAGAAATCGGTAAGTCGGCATTCCGCTCGCCGGCTGCTTTGTTTACCTATTTAGGCCAGCGTCGACTCTAACCGTCGATTGTCGTGACGCGATGACGCGCCAGTGATGTTGAAGAGACGCATCTACACCGTGAAGCAGCGCAACGTGTATCCGCCCATTGTGACCCACAACATGATCAACGAGAGTACGTGCGACGTGACACCCGCGACCTCTCTCCTCTCCTCTCCTCTCTCCCAAGTCTCCCTCCTCAAGTTCGATTCGCACAGACAAGGACGAGATCCTGAACCACCTCCGCCGCGTCAAGCTCTGGAACGACCCCTCCGACCGTGTCAAGGTTTTCGACCAACCAACCACATCGTCCTCTTGGCGCGTTGCAGTGCACTTGGTTGGGATGGCTAATCGCTGATTGGCAGGTGATCTACCATCCGGAGTTCCTTTCGTCGACTTCGCCGCTGATTCCGTTGGACTACTCCGATTTCGTGCGCGGCTGCCATCTCGGCATCTTCCCCTCTTATTACGAGGTTCCCCCCTCTCCCCTCAAGATCAAATAAAGGAAGAAACCAATTCGTCCAATACTTTCGGTTGAACGAAACACGTCGGTGACCTATGATCGATCATTGCAGCCGTGGGGTTACACGCCGGCTGAGTGCACGGTGCTCGGTGTGCCCTCGGTCACCACGAACCTCTCGGGATTCGGCAACTACGTGCACAGACACATCGAGGATCCCTCCTCCAAGGGCCTCTTCATCCTGGACAGGCGCTTCAAGGTCCCCCCCCCTTCCTTATTCCCCTGAACGAGACCCGCCGGCTTAATTGGTCCGATCACGATTAAAGGCGCCCAATGAGACCGTGGACCAGATGATAGACATTCTGTGGAAGTTCTGCCAACTTGACCGCAGGCACAGAATTGAGGTTGGCGCTTTGCTCGCTCTCTCGGATACGTCGGTTTTCCTTGCAATCTAACCTTCGTGTGTGTAGCTGCGCAACCGCTGCGAGCAGATGTCGCAGCTGCTGGATTGGAAGAACTTGGGGAAGGCCTATCAGGAAGCCCGCCAGCTCGCCCTGGAGAGAGTGTACGGACCGCCGCCGGAGGCTCAACCCGACATCGCGTCCCTCAAAATGTACGCTCAACTGCCACTAGTTTGGGGGGGAGCAGAGTCCCGTGCTAGGCGTGAGGAGACTAACGCTTTCTTGCGACTGCAGCTCGTCGTAAATGGTCCCCTGATCATCCTTCTAGGACAGAGTGCTCAAAGAACATCGCCCTTGACTCCGACCTATCGTGAATAAAGGCAAAATGGCCGTCCCGCAACCAGCTCGCAACTGTGTGTCCCACAGCAGTAATTTAATTTAAAGAAATTGCGTGAGAGCAAACCTCCTATTGGCTTTTAATAGAATTCTTGCCATACCAGCAGAAGAACTGCGCCGTGCGTTGGATCTGCGTCTTGTAGTTCGATTTTAAACTGCAACTGGTATGCTCAGCTTGTCCGCTTGCTTTAAGCTTCTTGTCTAACGGCTGCTTTTTTGTGTTTAAAGTCACTTCTGCCTCGTCACACAGCTCGAGAACCATCACAAAATGTAAGTTCGACTTTGCCTGCATTACCCCAACTACTTCTCACGGGTGGTTTCCTCAACAGGTCGGACGCCTACAAAATCATCATTCTCGGCAACCCTAACGTGGGGAAGACTTCTCTTATTCTCAGATGGGCGGTACGGCTAATTCATCTTCAATTCAGTTCTTGGCTTTGGCCGCTTTGCTCAAGATTTTATTCAGGAGGGCAAATTCGACGAGGAGGGTCCCGAAAATGTAGATTCCAAGACCAAGAGCGTGATGCTGGGCAACAAAGAAGTCAAGCTCACCGTGGTACGTACAGACTTCTTGCCTTTCCGTTTGCAGAATCGTAAAATTGGTGTTGGCTCAATGGCTTGCTTTTCATCAGACCGACACAGCCGGCCAGGAGCGGTTCAGGACTTTGACGTCCTCGTATTACCGCAACGCTGATGCCATTTTGGTAGTGTTCGACATCACCAATGAAGGTATGTTCCTTGCTTCCCCCCCTGGGTTTCCTCATCCCATCGCATTATCGAAATCACTCATTTGAATCAATCATTTAAGACTCCTACACGGACGTTCCTGCTTGGGTCGAGGAGGGGCAGCGCTATGCCGTCGACTCCATCATGTTCCTTGTTGGCAACAAGGCGGACATGTCCGACCAGCGCGTCACTGAAGCCGCCAAAGCCGAGGTATGCCTCCGCCGCTCGCTTCTCCCTTCCCTCTCAGTGGTGGTTCCTCACTTCTGCGCTTTTGCAGGAGTACGCCAAAGACGAGGAGATTGCCTTCTACATGGAGACGTCGGCAAAGACCGGTCACAATGTCGACGCTCTCTTCCTCGCCGTCGCTAAGAAGCTTGAGGGCAGGTGCGTGCAAAGTAGAGGAGATTGGAAGGGGCAGGGAGGCGCCCGTGCTATGGTTGTGAGCGGTGGGAGTGTAAGTGAGAGAAACTCGTTCCGTTCTGACTCTCGGTATTGTGTCCCTCAGCTACAACCCCGACGGCGATGATGAAGCCGACAGCAAGAGCAAGGGCAAGAAGGGCAAGGGCAAGGACGACAAGGTTGATGTGAAGAGCGGCGGGAAGAAGTCTGGGGGCAAGAAGTGCCTCATCTAAAGAGCTGGCGGAGGAAGCGGTGAGAGCGAGAAGAGAGGAGGGGAGGGACATAGAGCGAAACGCGAAGCTGCATGACAAACGGACCGAGGACTTCACCTCCATGTAACATGGCCGCAGCGAGCACGAAAAGAGAACGTGAGTGTAGCCCCTCTTCATTGTATCCATAAAGGCCTGCCCTACACGAGCACGGTGTCCAACTTTTTTTTTTTGTAAATTCACTCCCAGGCCCAGGAAGACTGCGCAAGGCAGATGAAGCAATCAGATGGGCTTGTGTGCAGGAAAGAAAGAAAAAACGCTAAACTTGAACCAACACC
>CDFF01069908.1:0-18265 GCA_000826265.1 Acanthamoeba culbertsoni
TACATACACATACCACTCGCGGAAGTAAAGATTGAACCATCGGATGATCCTTGGGTCGAGTCAACTCAACTGCAAGCACGTGATTGTCTCCTCTGGGTGGAATCTAGTTGACGGATTATGGCGGTAAGAATGGGATTTCGTGGTCGGAGAAAGAGATGTGGTTCCATGATAACTTACCTCTGGTACAAGCTCAGCTCCAAGATCAATGTGCCAACTAAGAACAGCCTGTTTGGATTCTAGCCCGTGAACATCAGTCATCTACGAACGGGATCATCCCATTTTCTTGCTATTACCGCATGCATTGATGATGCTCTCGTATGGAACGCGCACAAGGATTGATCCCTCATCTGAAAACAGCTACAACAGAGGCCTGTGAGCCTATTAATTCAATACATCGATCTGATGTCACCTGAGGGGAGCTGCACTGGGCTGGATTGATCCAAAAGCTGACATACACGTTGCCAACATCTAACCAGGTTGCACCGGTGACGACCCCATTGAGTACGACTCTTGTGCAGGGGAAGGAACGGACTCTTTCCAAGAGTGACATTAGGCTAACCACATACGCACAATTGACCGTCTTGTGTTTGAAGTACCTCTTTGCGTGTTGTTCATTAAGATTCATGAGAAAGGTCCGTGTATCCTGAATTCTTGGTGAGTACAAACCCCAATTTGTTAAGGGGTATACTATGTACCGCTTGAAAGGAAGCTCTCTTAACATTCGCAAACGCTTTGGCAAGAGCCTCTTCCTTAAACACCGATTGTATCTCCGCGGCCTTCAGTCCTCTAGATAATCGATAGAAAACCTCAAAGAGCAGTGCCTGCGTAGGGTAGTCTAGGAGGAAGTCGTATATGGTAAACGTTGTTATGCAAAGGAAAGAGAGGGAGATTTTCCACACCATCGACTTGCAGGATAAGTTGTGTTATGAAGCGCCTGCTAGCAATGTTAGCTCTCAGGGAGAAAAGCAAAGAAAAAATAAGCGAAGAGCGGTACAATTCATCGTGTAGCTTAAGCCTCGTTGAGAAGAGTCGCACGTTTTCCTTGCACCGTTCTAGGAGAACGTTCACGACCTCGGCGACAGATATTAACACTTCAATTCTCTCACGGTTGTTGAGTTGCAATCTGCTGAATGTAGTGCTTCCATTCTCGCCCTTCGCGAGTTCCCAGACGACCCCTATCAACTCCTGCCCAATAGTCCTCTTGGCTATGGCTAGAGTGAGAGGAGCTCTGGGCGAGAACAAAAAGAAGAACTCCTACAGGCGGGAGAGAACGTGGCGATCTGGTGAATCGTGGCCAATACGTCTGAACGTAGAAACTAATCACTTATGTGCCGATGATCAAGAGTAATAGGCATACCTTTAAGGGTGCCAACGAGCTGCATGTTGTGTTCCAAGTCGCCCACCTTCAGGAGGAGCCGCTTCAGGACGGGAATCACTGCTCGCGATTGGTAAGAGGCTAATTGGTGGGTACTGGTGTGGAGCTTACAGCCAAACACTATGAACGCGCGACAGTTATCGCTAACCTCAGCAAGCTCTTGCACGAGAGTGAGGACAACACTTTCGAACAAACGCTATTACCCTATGTCAACAACGTTTGATTACGAACTTACCTGGTATGTCGAAATCTCCTTGCGCTTAACTCCTACAAGGAGGGTTAGCTGTGAAACTGCAGTAGGAAAAGGAGCACACACCCGTGTCAACACGTTCCCCTTGTGTAGCAAGTCGTTAGCAAAAGTAGGACAAGGTTGTAGGATAACCTTTGGTGGGGGAGGATACCAAGCCCACTACATGTGTTTTGCTTATGACGACAATTTGGTTGCTTTGCTCCTTGATAAAGGCGCTGACGTGGTCGGTTATTGCCTCCGGAGGACCAGCCAGCAATGCTTCAACGTGCTGCGGCTTCATGAGGAGAGGCAACTTGGAAAGGCATTTTCCTCACATACCTGCATTCAACTGTTAAAACGTCTGCTGGCTTAAGTCACTGTGTAGACTGAGGCAACTTCCATGAGTAGGGCGGCAGCTTCTTCCCGTAGTAGGCAGGTTGCCGGCGCGAGTAATAAGGCAAGTTGGAAGAAATTGGGAAATTAATTTTCTTTTACAGCTTGTTGGTGATCATAGGGCTGATGGAAGGGCTTCATCGTCCAGCGGATCATCAGGTATTTGCCTAGCATGCTCCTGGGCATTCCCAGATTTCCGACTGCTAATCCAAGTGCTGGAAGGGCCCGTACACGAGGAGGCTCTCTACTATTGGCAGGTACCGCAAAGCAGGCATTTGCATCATGCTCGTCACTCAATGTGACAAAAGCATGCTCCTGGCTCCACACAGCATTCACAGAGAGAACAAGATTCCAATAAGGATTTTCTTCTTGATTTCTTCTTCTTTCCTCCTCTCGCTCTTTTCGTTCCCTTTCTTCTCGGTCACTTCCATTGCGGTCCACCTGCCGCGTCAGTTGTCTGCCACCACTGGCTCTCGGCCTTGAAACGATAAGACTTCCTCCTATTTTCACTTCATCCTTTTCCTTACTGTCCTCTCGAACCGTGAAGCTACTCCCAGCTCGCTGCAGCTTAAAACTCGACCAACTTGGCGTTAACTTCTCTTTGTCAGTGACTTTTTCTCGTGAGCGCTCACTCTTGCTCTCTTTCTCACTCTTATCCCTTCTCTTTCTCTCTCTGTCCCTTGTTTCCTTGTCTCGTTCTCTATCCCTATCTCGATCACGATCGCGTTCTCTATCAGTTTTTTCTCGCAAGTTCTCTTTATCCCTTTCTGAATCCCTTTCACGGTCCCTATCACGGTCGCGATCTCGATAACGGTCTCGATCGCGGTCTCTATCATTTCTTTCTCGCAAGTTCTCCCTGTCGCCCGAGCCCAGAGATGACCGACTTGTGGATCTGGGTCGATCAGTGCTAAGACTCGACCTTCGTTCTTTGTCTTCAGGATATCGATGAGGAGATAGACTCTTCGCGGGGGGTGTGCTGCGGCGGTCGCGATTTGAATATTCCCTTTCCCTGTCGGCCTCCCTATCTCTGCTTTTCTCTCTTGTGTCCGAGTCTCTGCGTTCCCTATCTCTGTCTCTTTCTCGGTCCCTATCCCTTCCCTCTCTTTCTCGTTCTGTTGAACTTGTCGAAGTAGAGGACCTTTTATCTGCTCTGTCGGCAGATCTTCTGTCGTCGTAACTTTTCCTCTCCTCACGCTCATCTCGATCGTTAGATCTTTGTAACTCCAAAAGCCTCTCCCAGCTGCGCTCTCTATGCATACGGTCAAAACTTCTCTCCCCCCTGGCAGGTCTCGGATCTCTGTACACCCTTTCTTCCCTGCTACCGTAGGAGTCAGCCCTCTTCAACTTTTCCATCCGATGTCCTCGTTCATCTTCGTGGAGATCGTCGTCAGAATCTGAGCAAACTTCCAAGTTTCCTTCTTCTATTGACCAGGTGTCGCTAGCTTCCAATTCTATTCGCTCCTCTCTCTCGCGAGGTCGGTTGGATTCAGGGTTACTTCTTCCCCTTGTTTTTGTTTTGACTTTTTGCAGGGAGAAGTGTAAGGTCGCATCCTTGTACCGATCTTTCGAGTCTCGTCTCCTTGATTCTCCAGGTGATGGCGTGATGGCAGAGCCAGACCGTAGATTACAGTTGCTGGGGTTTATTCTGTCGTCTTCCTCGTTCGAGCTTGACAGATCTCCACTCCTATCCGGAGTAACATAGCCATTGAGGTGGGAATGGTTGCTATCGGATGAGCCTTCTCCGCTGCTCTCCATTCGTGAGCCATCCATCAATCCACTTCCCCACCCTTCGACAAAACAAGTCTGCTGTTGAGAATTTCCAGTATTTACAATGTATCCAAACTCCGCCATGTAATTTACTTTTTTGGTCAGTTGGTCCTTTATGGACACCAACTTAGGCCGTAAGCTTAGGTGATGGGCATGCCAATCACAGACGACAGGATAAAACAACGAAACACTCGAGATAAATCACCTTTTTCCTCTGGGAGAAGGGGAAGGGAACGAAAGAAGGCAAGAAAGGAGGGATGTCATGTGGAACCTCAGGAGGGCCCAGCTATGCGGCCTCTTGCTTCTATTCGTTTCTTGCCTTTCGCTGCTGAGTTCCACTATCGCTACCTTGGAAGAAGAAGATGATGGTGAGATATACAGTTGGGGATTTATGGAGGGGCGTACGCATGAGGCGCCTTCTCTTCTCTGTAATTACCCCACACCCGGGCTCCCGCCAACTAAGGTGAGTAATTTAGGGGCCAAGGTTAAGCGTTTCACTTACCGCTTTACGCTCCTCTGCAGCCGCCGCTGCCTCTGCCTTTCTGCAGCTACTTGTCCGAAGTTTCATGTTGCTCCACATGGGGTTCTACACAAGTCATTGGCGACTTTCTCGATTCGCTACGTTCGAGTTTGAGTGCCCCCCCGGGGGACTCTGGCCAATATGGTCGATGTATGGCCACGTTTGAAACGTTTGCTTGCGGCCGTTATTGCTTTCCGCAACAAGCAATCTACCTTGATGATCAGAAGAAATCGTACGCCATTTGTAGCGCATTCTGTCAAGAACTCTACCACTCGTGTTACAACGTCACCATGGCCCCCTCGGGGAGACCGATTTCCTCGCTCTACTCCACGGCCAGGAGGTTTTGCGAGGCCCAAAGATTGAACAATTACTCCATAGTGGTTAATCCGAGCGACCTGTGTTTCAAGGGCTTTCGCTCTGACGCAAGCGCAAGTCATTCACACGCCAGCGGAATTGGATACTGGCTCAGCCAAGAGGGGAACCACGACGGCGAAGCGGAGCAGCGTTCGGGCGTGCCATACACGCAGTATTGCGTCGATGTTCAGCTGCAGGACTTCTACGAAAACCCAAAGCTCACGGGCAACGATTTTGTTTCCCTCACCCTCACCGACACCCTCGCTGATTCCTCGTCCGGATTGACAAGTGTCGACAATGGAGACGGCTCCTATTCTACTTGCTTCACTCCGGAAGCCAATGGCATTTACAACATCAGCTATTCGATTAACGAGAACGATCCGATAACATTCTCCGTCACAATAAGAAATATTTCTTGGTGTCCGCTGAAGACGCCCCCGGGATACCTACCACGGCCAGACGGTTCAACAGCTACACCGTGCTCGAGTCTAGAAAGCAATGCCTCTTGCTGCCCTAACTACGTCAGCACCTGCTGCGACGCCAGTATGTATCTAATGCAGCACTTGTTTCACACGGTTGCTGATGATGAGACCGCAGGTGATACAACCAAGATCAGGGATTATGTCACGTCAGAGCTCTTTCCAGCATTCAGCAGCTTCCCTCAATGTATGGCCGACACGCAGACCCTTTTGTGCGGTCTTTCTTGCGATCCACGGCAGTCTGAGTATGTTCATTCGAATACTAATCCCGACAATGGCAATGTGACTACGACATTCTATATCTGGTAATTTACATCCTTAATTGTGTTTCACCTGCCTTACCTCTTTTGTCCCAGCGAATCGTTTTGCCAGAGTCTGTATAATGTCTGCGGCAATGCTGTTGTTGGAATCGACACCGACGGTCTTCCCATCAACGTGTTTTATGATACCACTGAAGCGTTTTGCAAGTCGCTTGTTCCCTCATATCTGAGCGCCGTGTCCTTTGAAATCGTATCCGATGGAAACAGGGTGAGCTTTTGTATTAATAGCAATCATGACCACCTCTCACCGTCTATGCAGACTTGCTTTAACGGCCAAGCGCAACCGGACGCCTGCCAAAGCTTCGCATTCAACTTGGGTTCAAGTATTGCTGGCGATACGGCGACGTTCGGCATCAAGACGCGCAGCATTTTTGGGGAGCATCTCACGCACTCTGATGGCTACACATGGACAGTGTCTCTTATCAGTATGCATCCAGACTTGGGTTTGTCGTGTAGAGTTACCAATGAACTCATCGAGCTTGTCTCAGGCGCAAGCGGTAGTGAGTTAGTAGCCGATGTCAGCGATTTGGAGAACGGAGAGTTTGCAGTTAGCTATATCGCGACGGAATCCGGCTTCTACACCATGAACATCTATCTCGTCCTTGATGGTGGTCAACACAGCCAGCTTTGTCAGGTTCGCTTGCCTCCCTCCGCTCATATTAGCACTTGTGGCCCTTACTTTACTCTTCATCAGCCCTTGGAAGTGCCGGTGTTCCCTGCGGCCGCGTCACCAGCTAACTACAGCGTGTTCGGAGAGGGACTCGTCTCTGGCTATCAGAATATCCCGTCCTTTTTCACGATCCAGGCGAGGGACCGATTCGGCAACAACATCACCGACGGAGGAGACACGTTCGAGCTGCTTATGGCCAACACGAGGAATGCCATTCTTGTTCAGAACATCACCTACACCGACAATATCGACGGCACCTACAGCGTGACGTATGTGGCACCGGTACCCGGGACCTATAATCTCACCATAAGCGTCACTACTTCCGAGTCCCCGCAACTCGTCGGCTCCTTTGTGGTTACTATATTACCCGGTACGCTCCATTTTATGTTTGCGCTTCCTCTTTGGGATATCAACCACCTACCGGTTTGATCCGACTTGCCAGTGGACGGATGGCGAGCCTTCGGCCCCGGCCTCAGCTATGCTGTTGCCGGAGAACTGGCCAACTTTACGCTTCAGCACTACAACCGCCTCACGAACCAGAACCTCACCGATTCCAGGGACCCTCCGTTCCAGGTACTGTAACCTGTAAGAGAGGTCTTCTCTAACATAACGCCCTGACAGCTTTTCTCGTACCAGTTTGACTTCCTCTTCCTTGGGCCCGACAACGTCACTGTCGAGTCCACTGTAGACAACAAGGATGGCACATATAGCGTCTCATGGATTACTACCACTGCCGGTACTTGTTTCCTTGTGAGAGGGTGGTCAGCCAATAGTCGACTATACTGACGCGCATCGTGCAGGTCTATACCGCTTGGAGATCACTGAAATCATCAGCGAAGTTGTCGTAGACAACAGCCCGTTCTTCCCACAGGTTAACGCCAGCACCTTCGACCCGGCCTCGTCCACTGCCACGGGTACCGCAATCTCCTCCGAGGGTTTGGCTCGCTTGGCTTGCCCTAAACATTTCCTTCAGGAGACCTGAGCAATGTGACCGCTTGCGCTCTGTCGGACGCCAACATTGTGATCACGGCGAGAGACCGTTTCGGCAACCCGGTTGGCCTGCCCGGTCTGGAGTTCACCGTCAACTTCCCTGGCGTCGACGCCGATTCGATCGATTTCAGCCTCGTCGATAATCTGGACGGAACATATTTGCTGTCCTACTTCCCGGTGCTCTCTGGAGTGTTCAACCTCTCCATCAGCTCCGGAGGGGAGGAGATCCGCGACAGTCCCTTCACCATCGATGTCGAAATCGGGGGTGCGGCTCCTTATATGTGCCCCGCACTACTGTTAGCGATCGTCGCTTACCCTGCCATTCCACCCATCACCATATAGAACTGGTGTTCTCGGCCGCCGAGTCAACCTTCTTCGGCAGCGGGCTTTCACCCAATCCAGTGTGTACCGCCAGTAGGGAATTTTACATTCAGGTTCATATGTCAAACCATATGAAACACCTGCGAGTCGCTGCTAACTCACATCCACTTGATGGTATTAGGCTAACGATAGGTGTGGAAGCCCGCTTACCTCCGGAGGGCAGTCATTTGTCATCGAAATAGAGGTGACGCAATCTGGTTTCACGAGCTTGGTGCCATATCAGATCAGCGACAATGCCAACGGAACTTACATGTAAAAATCGGCAATTTCAAACACTCTCTCTTACCTCTCCACTCATATGCTGTGCCAGTGTCACCTTCGACCCGACCATCTCGGGTTCGTACGTCTTTACGGTCACTGACAATGTGGGGAATCACCTCTTCGGAAGTCCCTTCAACGCTGGCCTGTTCCCTCCTGGTACAGCTCTCTTTCGGACTTGCACAACGAGCGTTCCTCGCTAATCAATATTGGGGACTGGTTTAGGCGCGGCCAATGCATCCCTGACCACCGCCTCTGGTGCTGGTCTAACTTCCGCCTCGGCCTCGCGCGCCAATACGTTCACCATCACCGCTCGGGACTCCTGCGGGAATTCCCAGATTTCCTTGGTGGATCAGTTCGTGTTGGGTGCGCACGCCAGCCTCTCCGTGTTTTAGGGCTCAAGTAGTACTTGATTAGGACCAACCATATAAGCGTCTCCCTTATGCAGGCTTCGAACAGAACGGCATCATCTTTTCGCCCGAGTGGTACAGTTACACAGTATCGAATGGGTCTTCCGAGTACATTGTAGAGTATTACGCCGCAGCCCACGGCACCCTCCACATGTCCGTTCTCCTGGTAATGACAACGCATCGCCTTCGCCTTCCTTGGAAAGCCTTGCCAAGCCAGGCTAACTCCTAACTCATCCGTAGGTCGGGAGCGTCTTCAGACATATCGACGGCAGTCCTTTCACAGTCGACTTCACGGGAGGTGAGGGATAAAATGGTGACTTTGTATATCCGTCCGTGGTGTGCTCACACGTGCTGTACAGTGTCCTGTAAGCCTGATTGCGGCTCCTTTGGCGTGTGCATCAGCGGACAATGCCAGTGCAAGGACGGCTTTTCCGGGTCCACCTGCAATGCCACTGGTAACCACTCACGACATGCTGCCTTTCTGTTGAGGAATGCTGCTCACTGTTGAGAACAATAACCAAATGAACACTTATCGCAGTGCCGTCGCCTGGCCTACGAAACATACGATGGAACGCAGATGGACATCTCATCTACATCGTATTTGATTCGCCCACCGACAGAGGCGCCACTGTCATCAATGGCCTCTGGCGCGACGTGCCCAATACGATCACCCACTTCGATTGTGATTTGCTCCTCGAGTTCACTACCTTCACCGTTTATCAGCTCGGCTTGGGTATCACATAACTAAGATCGCTTTCGTCCTGTATGTATCTCTATATGTCGGACTGAATGTATTCGCCACAGATTACTTCTGCTATTGGGAGAGCGACCGAGTGCTGGTGGCCGTCACGGGCAGAGACGAGATGGTGGAGACGGGCGAGATCATCGCCATCAAGAACAACACCGTTCGCGCCAAGTGGGGCAACTCGGCATTCAGCAATGGCCTCCGCGCAGCTCTCGAACTGCCCGACAACGCTGTGGCTCCTTCACTGGGCCTGGAGGTGAGTGTTTCCTCATGGCCGCCTCCCCAACCCCTCCTTTCTTATGGGGCCCTGAGCTCTTTGTGTGTCGTAGGCTCCTCTCTTCCTTCCGGTATGCGCGGCTTCCGTGGGCCTGGACGCGAGCTTGGCCTACGGCACCGCAGGTCGTCGGCTGCAGTCGATTGACTGGACGGACGGGGAAGGTGTCAGCCTGGGCAACTCGCACAGGATAGACTTGCCTCTGTTCTCCACCGTTGTTGGCGAGCCCTTCAGCGTCAGCGTCACCGGCACCAACTTCAACAACAGGAGCGCGAGCACGAGCAGCGAGGCATGCCATCCTTTCCCTTCCCCCTCCCCCCTCCCGCTATGGCCACTCGATCTCTTACTCGCACTGCTGCAGATCACCATCGTGGATCGGGAGATACCTGAGGTGAGAATTTTGGGATCCTCCATTGTGTTCACTACCCCGGACAAGGCCGTCTACCTCAAGGGCCAGGCCACCATCTTGTGCTCAGGCCAATCATCAGGTTAGTGAGCGCGACTACCAGAAGAGAAACAGTCGCCTTTACTAACGATTTTTCTGGGACCAGACACCCTGTCCTACCTCTGGATCATCGTGGATCAGCCCGAGGGCGCTGCTCCTATCATGCTCAGCCCAGCCGTGGCGTCGACGCCGTATCTCTATATCGCCCCGAACACGTTCAAGACACTGGGCGTCTACACGCTTCAGCTGGTCGTCGCCAGAAATGACACGTCGGGTTCCTCCTATGAGAGCTATGCACAGGCCCGCATAGTGGTGGAGGCTTGGGATGCGCGCGCGCTCATTGCGCCGGGCGACCGCCTGGTCTCACGACTGAGCGATATTGTATTGGACGCTTCGACGTCACTGAGGCCCGGCCAGGACCCCAGCAAGCTCCACTACGAGTGGTACGAGTCCTTTCGTGGTGTTCTCATGCTGTCTTCCATTCACCGTGCATCGTCAGGTCTTGCTTCATGGAGGGACAACCTGGGTCCGAGTGCATGAGTCCGGTGCTTGCGGAGAGGTATCTGCGCGACCAGGCCCAGGTCGTCTTACCCGCGTCAACATTGAATCCGGGCGAATATGTGTTCAACGTATCCGTCTCATACGAGTCCGGGTATGGGGATGCATACACCACCCTTTCCTGTTGAGAGGTGTGTTCGCACTGATACTTAAATCGACCACCCAGGAGGCGAGCGCCCTACCTGGAAGAGCTGACGCTGGAGGAAATTCCCACCGCGTGGACAATTGTGAACATAACAGTTGTTCACCATAGGGTCCCCACTGTCTACATCGCGGTACTGCCCTCACCTTCATTGCTGCCCAAGCCCTCTTGAGCCCTTTCTAAACGCGGACATGATGCCTCAGCCTATCCCCCTGGGAGAGGTCACTGGGGATGAATCCTTCATTCTAGAAGGACGGGCCGAATCGCGTGCAGAGATCACAACCTATGAGTGGAGCATCGAGCCTCAGTTCACCAATCTAAGCCTGCTAGCCCTCACCGATACCAAGTCGCCCCATCTCGTCATCAGGGCCGGCGCGCTCTCACCGGGGATTCGCTACAAGTTTAAGCTGTCTGCGACCAGTCGGGACGGAACGGGCTGGAATACCCTGGATGTGCTGGTCAACCTACCGCCGCTCTCGGGCAACCTGGAGGTGCAAGCGGGGGAGACACCCACAAGCAAGCCCTACGTACTCGCGTCCATATCCGCAAGCTTCTGGGAGGATGATGCCATCGACCAGCCCGCCGTCTATCAGTTCGCTTACACAACTCAGCGCGGCAACATCCCGCTGGTAATCGAGCGCTCGTACAAGAACGTCCTCACGTCGGCCTATCTGCCCCGTAGCTTCTCGAAGAACGTGCAGACACTCAACGTCGAAGTGAGCGATGGTCGCGGCGGTGGCTTCCGACGAAGCACACCGCTGCCCGAAGTCGCGCCATTCGCCTCCGAAGGGTGCTCAGCGGAAATCAACCAGGCTTGTTCCATTTTCCTCAGCGAATCGTGCGCTTCCCCCTTTGTATACTCGCATTAACGCTGAAATCTACTCACCGTTTTCTTTTTCTTTATTATTAATCCAGTTTGCTGAGCAATGAGGTGAAGCAAGCAAGAATGCGGCGAGACCTCGACGCCGACCTTCAGCTTCACAACATTATTTTTGATCTCATCAACGCGCAATTGCCAGCCAGAAATCGTGCGTTCTTCATTCTTCCCGATAATAGAACAATCGAATCCTTACATACGCCACACAGAGGAGCTCACCCAGCGGCGACGCGATCTCCGTCAGCGGCTGTTCGAAGGAATAATGGCGAACATCATCACTCCCGACACTGCCACAGGGTCGGCTGCAAAGGTGCGTGGCTCATGCATCGATCGGTTCAGGCTGAGAGCAGCTCAATAACGGCTCGGTGTACATATAGGCGTACTTGCTTTTGGGCCTCACAGAGGTTCCCGATGAGGTTAACGTGTCCCTGAGCATTGACATCATGAGCCTGGTGCCCGACGTCGCCCGATATGCAGACTCTTCGTCTCTTGGCGTGCGTCCCCGCTCTCGTTCACACACTGCCCAGTATTTATCCCTCTGGGACTTTACACCAACTGACGGACGGGGACAGGTATTGGCGCAAGTGATGAGTAATCTGCTCGACTCCTCGCGTTCATCGAGCTTCGGAGCCACGATAGCCAAGCGCTCTCCTTTCTCGCAGTTCGTTTCTCTCTCGTATTTCCTGGCTTGGTTGGAATTCGTTTTGAGTGCATTTCCCATAACAGGGGCAGCAGCGCATTGTCAGTGTTTGCCCAACGACTCCACGATGCGCTGGACGCTGTTGCTCGAGGGTTGCTGCGCTCGGCCGTGGCAGGGCAACAGGCAGCTGAGGTGGAGACAACCCTTGCGAGCTTCAAGATGTTGAACGTGCCCACGCCTCCCACAGATGGTCTGCTCTACTTGAAGGCGAAGCGAGGTACCTTGTGTGTTATACTGCACTATTTTATGCGTCTGACTTAAACGTCACAATTAAACAGACCTTGTGGCCAGTCTGTCATCAGCTCACTACTACGCCGGTGTTACTCTCGAACTGCCTCAGGCAATGACGGCACAACTCACAGCACAAGGAGTAGAAGAGGTTGAGTGGAGACTTGCTTTGCTGGACAGCAATCCGTTCTCCTACACAGATGCCGGACGGAGGTACTGCACACCTTCACGATGTCGGACATGTCGGTCCATCTCACGAGATCTCTTTCTCCTTGGTCTGGTCAGAGTCAATTCTGGGTTGGTAGGCCTCAGGATATGGTCACAGAACAGCGCCATCTCCATTGCCGGCCCACTTGCTCAACCCATCAACATATGGATACCGCTTGTCGACAATTCCACCGTCGTCGCCGCACGCGTAGGCGTGAGCGGGCCGGTCAATGAACCCGCCGGTATGAATTGCCTCACTTGGATGACTTAAGTACAGACGACCTCCCTCATCCGTTTCGTTATGCCAGTTGTATGCGTCTCGTGGCAGAACGGCGACTGGACATCCACAGGCTGCACGCGCGAACCAGGATATGACGCGCCCGGCTATTCGATCACCAAGTGCATGTGTTCGTTGTTGGCCTCCGCTTATGCCACGGCCTATGCCTGGCCCGCTACATCCTCGGAGATGCAGAGCGGCGAGTCCAATTCCGAGCTGATGCCTTTGCCAGCAGCGGCTGCTGCCGCTATGCCCACGGATGATAGCGATCCTTTCCTAGAGACTGACCAGATAGTTCTTCTCGTTGTGTTCGGCTTCACCGCACTGGTGACCGGCTACATCATCATTCAGCGCATTTACTATAATTACAGTAAGCAGCTCCACACAACCACGGAGGCGGAGCTCATCGCTTGGAATCTTGACCACGGCAACGATCTCACAAAGGTGTGTAAATGCGCACTTCATATAGACTAGCCGCAGGCTGACAAAGTAGCAATGGTGACTTGACAGGCCAAGCGGGGACCTGAACCAACAGTCGAAGAGGAAAGTGACCGCGGCAGCTACTATTCGGATAACGAGCCTCCGGGACGCAGCTACAGTCGAGAAGAGTACAGTGACTACACTCCGCACAGCTACTCGGATGAACGGAACCGCTCTTGGTGATCTTTCTATTACCCTCCTTTGACCCTTCGTTTCATACTGATGGCCGCGTGCTTTACCTGCAAGGCATTCGCGAGACCGAAGCTCCCGCGACTATTCGCGATCACGATCGCGTTCACCCACACGGAGTTACAGAAGCCGTGACAGCAATCGATACTCGCGGTCGCGGTCACGTTCTAGCGACCGAAATAGCAGGTGGAGGTCCCGTTCTCCTTCATCTGATCGCTCAACAAGCCGGGGACGTAGAGGCAGTACCCGATCGCGCTTGAGCTCTTATGATGATACCACGCCGTGCGCCTTTTCTCTCAGTTATCTTCAATGCAGCCATGGCACTGACCCTCTGTTGCACTAGTGACCGAGATAGATATGAGAGGTCCAGGACCCCGTCTTCTCGCGGGGCAACGAGCAGGGGCAGAACGCCCTCCCGGGACAGCAGGGAACGATCAAGAACACCGTCATCAGATGAGTCCTCAAGGTAAGAAATTGCAGTTTTTTGAGCTTCTCGCCGTCACGCTAAGCCTTTACACAACAGGAGTTGAGGACCGTCTCAGGGTAAACGGCTTCAGGCAAAACGGATGTTTAATGCCTGTTTCTTCCAATTTACTCAGGAAGAAACGGAGCTTACGTTTGGGTTAAAAAGAAACTACAGTTCATAATAATAACACGAGCCTTAAGGTGGGCGTATGTTACTAGATCTCCGTAATTAGAAGCGTCTATCCGGGAAAATAGTGCAAAATATCCACGAAATAACCCGTTATTCCCTGGAGTCCGCGGAGTGCAGAAAATTGTGTAATTAGCCAATCCTCCTGGAACCAATACGAAGCAAGGGATGCCCCTTCGCAGAAGGCCGTTGCCTATGCTGCTTTCCATTTAAGTCGACTTCTTTCTCCACGTTCTCTTACCGACAAGGCGCCAAGCGGTTTTTTGTTTCTTGAACCCGTTAACACACATCCACACGCAAGCGCAAGATGTCCTTCCTCAACGTTGTCTGGCCCGGTAATGGTGGTGCTTGCTGGGAGCTGTGGAAGTGCAGCCCCTGCTGCGGCGACCCCTGCAACTTCGCCGACGGTCTTTACTGCTGTACGTGTCTTCCGTGCGTCTTAGTGTAACGACAAGTCTTGTACTAACGCCTCTACTTAAGGCCTCACATGGTACTGCTGCGGTCCTTGCAACCTTGGCAAGCTCTGGTCCAAGACCCTCAACCAGGAGTGCCACCTTGTCAACCACTGCCTTCCCGCGTGGATTATTGGCTGGTAAGATGTCCCCTGGTACAAATTATCAAAATTCTGTCTTAACACCTGATTCGCAGCATTGTGAGCCCTATCGTCCGTCACAACCTCCGCCTGGCTGCTAATGTTGGTTCTGATGACACAATGAACTGGCTCGGTGACTTCATTTGTGCCTGGTACATTGGACCCGCAAGTTAGAAAGCATTACTAAATACATTCTAACTTCGTTCGTTCCGTATTAAAGGTGCTGCGGTCTCTGCGCTACTGCCCAGATGCTCCGTACTACCGACAAGGCTGACTGGGACTCTATGGGCGACCTCATGGGCAACGGCGTCCGTGTATTTGTGTCGCCCTTCAAGATGGTCAAGGCCTAAATTCTTTTCCTCTCTTCCGGCCGGTCTCCGCTACTCTTCTACAATCAAATTATCGGCATCTTTCAATAATCGAGGAACGAAAACGTTTCTTTGTAGGTTTTTCACTGTAGGACCGCAAGTAAATATCTTTTTACCATTAATTCTCTCTACTTTTCCCCCGTCTGTGTGTAGCGGGCTGATTGCATGTAGTGCGTCCCGTGTAGGTAGTAAGCAAGGAAGCGTCCCGTAGTTCACGTTAAAATACTTGTGGTGTTGGTCATGTCCGGGACCAGACAATACACTCCACTTACCATACCTAAGGCCCGTCATGTGTCATGTGTGAGGTAAAGTAGTGCGCAACAATAAGCACCCACTGTGCGATGTGACGACGGTGCTCGAGGCCAACCACAAGGTTTTTTTAGTGCTGCTGGACGCCGGGGCACGGGGAGTCGTACGCGAGAGGCTGTGGCGATTAAGTGTTCTACCCAGTGTACGTGCTGGGCTGCGGGGGCCACCGGTGCTGGTTGAGCCACAAAAGTCAACATGATGAGCCTCTACCAGGCCGTGTGCAGTATGTACCCGTGTAAAAGTGGTGCTGCTTGTGAATTAAGCGGTAGAAGGGTCTTTGTGGAGCAAGAAGTGGGAGTAAAAGAAGGCAATCTCGAACAGGACGACGATTACCAAGAGCTCAAGCGCAAATCGCCACAAGGCAAGGGCTGGAGGCGAATTAAGCGGCAGGGTAGAGTCGATGACACCGAGGTGCTGAGTTATGACAAGAAGAATTGGAGGGACAAAACATGAATCAAATGTTCCGGCTTCACCAACAAATTCTTCGGATTTAGGCCCTTTTGCACTTTAAAACGGTCGAGAAGCGACGTCCTCTTATTCCCCTTCTCTACCAATCGTCCCTCTCGGTCACTTCTAGAGAAGTGGCCGAGGATAGTGTCGCACAGCACAAAGAAAGAGGAAAGACTCCAGTACACTATTATGTAAAGCGCGTATGGAGCCACGCCATATATGACGGTGTGACCCACCACCACACACTCCCCTTCTTGTGTGTCCATTCTCACAGTGCACTCACACAAACGTGTTTGAGGCAGACACGGCAATTTAACGTCTTTTTTTCCAAAGACTATTCGTCACAGTGTCTGCCGTAGCGATAGCGCAGCCCCAACACCAGAGCGCCTCCTGCAACAGTCCAAACGTTAACGATGTCAAGCGGCTCTGTCTGCCACATAACAGGGACACTCACCTATAGGAAGCCATATTGGCGCGGTGACGATTGTCACAGGGACAGCTGTCATAAGGGAGGCGGAGAGAAAAATATTTAGCCCATCTGGAACAGTTCGCGGAGAAACAGAAGTTGGCGTACCCGCGACGAAGGCAGTGGTGAGGGCCACCTTCCTGGCCTTCTTGATGCGCCGCCTCCTTCGGTTGCGCTTATTGAGTTCGCGCCGCTCCTGTTTGGTCAGCGGCATGGGCCCGTTCCAGTAGCTGGTGTCGAGCATGTGGATGGCGTCGCTCCTTTTGGCCAGAGTCGCGCCCATCCTCGTCTGGGTACGCTCGTAGTCGGAACCGCTGCTCGAGTCGGTATCGCTACGGGCGTCGCCCCCTCTACGGCCGTACTCGTAATACTCACTCTCCGTGTCGGAGCGCTGTGAGCCGCTGTTCTCGGGCATGTTCTCTTCCTCTGCCTCCTCCTCGCCCTGGTCAGAGCCACTGGTATCGCTATCGGCGTCGCTACTCTCGGCGGCAATGGAAGCCGAACTCTCGCCGTCAGAGAGCGAACCCGATTCCAGACTCTCAACGTGGGTATCTGCGTGCAAACAGGGTCAAGTCCTGCCATAGTTTTACTAAGCCACGGCCCACGTTACCGGAGTCGGAATCGGAAGTTGGATAGTAACGGTTCCACGGACACGCTTCGATGATGCGTCCGCGCCTCTGTCGATACCAGCGAGCGACGGACCTGTTGCCCTCTTTCTCCATGACGGAGATCACCTGCTTCATGCACTGCACCAGGTCTGGCGGAGGCACGTAGGAATCGAACTCCAGCAGCAGCACATCCTTCTTACACCTCTTGATCAGCTCCAGCCTGGTTTCCTTGCTCATCTTTGCCGCGCTGGACGACTTGCTTTGGCCTTCGCCGTTCCTTCTACCGCGCCTGCGCTTGCCCTTATTGGGCGACTTACAGGCATCGAGGCTCTGATTGGCGGCTGCTTCTGGCTCGGGCGTTGGGTCGCTCATCGACCTATTTTCCCGATTGGCTGATGGATCGGTGCCGTTACACATCCCTTCGGATCGGACTTGGACAACTCTGTTGCTTATGCGGTAGAATGGCTGCCGATAGCCAAACCTGATGCCAAACGGGGCACAGAACATGCGGAGAGACCTAAAATTGTGTTGCATTGTAACGACATACTGAGTGATGTATCCTTTGGTGGGAAAACACCGAGATTCGATTCTTACCAAGATGGAAATACCGCAATGTCTCCCTCTCTGGCAATCCTCGATATCGGCTGCATGGCGTGAAGTGAGACACATTTGGGTTAGGAATGTAGCCTTCTCTCGATCGAAAGGACGGAGAGGTTTTTCGTCACCACAGTGAATGGACGGTTCACACGATCCGTGCGAAGCTCAACCTGGCACAAGCTCGGGTCGCTCGAGTGGGCGCTGATCTGCTTGAACAAGGCGTTGCACGGCATCATCGACAGGACCGTGCTGAGCTCCGAGCCTTCGAACACACGCACGGGCGCACGCTCGCGACGCCGGAGTACGATTGAAGCTCGCCTGTTGAGTCTAGCCTGGCCTTCTCCAGCATCGACACCTGTCGGCTGTGCTGCGGCACTGTCACTGTCACTGTCACTGTCATCGACTTGAGCCGGATCACCAGGCAAGGTGTTGCCAGCGGACGGCGACGACGCATCATCGCTGACGACGTCAGCAACCCTTCTGTCGTTTTCGCTTTCGTTCTCTGCGGGTGTGGCTCCTCGAGGGTTGCCCGTGTGCGCATCGTCCTCCCCCTCTCCGCGTGTAGCGCGCTGGGGGTCATGTCTCCTGTCGACAATGTGAAGCGGCGCGCCGCGGTGGTCTTTCTTGCGACGCTTCTCGAGCTCTCGGAAGCGATAGAACTTGAGGGTCGGCGCGGTCAGTTGGTCGAGCTCCTCGTCGGTGACCGCGACCGCCCGCTCTCGCTCGAAGCCGCTGGGCCAGTCAGCGGCGGAACCAGGGGCCGATCGCGTAGCGTCCACCCGCGATTCGCTCCCCGGCTGTTCACCGTTCTGATTGCTGTCGACATCGCCGCCACCTGTACGGCGGGCCGAAGCGGGAAACGCGCTTGCATGTTAGTTGCGCCGTGGTCCCTTCACGGGGACAGGGGCGGGGGGGATGGTGGTGGTGGTGGCGGCGGTGGTGGTGGTGGGAGGGG
>CDFF01069912.1:0-26300 GCA_000826265.1 Acanthamoeba culbertsoni
TCTCTCTGCAGAAGGTGAAAGGCTTGATTGGTTGGACTGATCGCCCTTTTGACAGAAAATTCTATCTACGAGGATGTGGCCTCGATGCTTCGAGAGATGCAGAAGAGGTGTATACAGATCGTCCCGCTCTACGAATACTTTCCGTTCAGGCTCTTGCCAAGCCAGCGACGATTCGCCCAATCCAACGACAAAATGCACAGAATTGTCCGTCGATTGATCAAAGAAAGACGGGACCATAAAAGCGCAGGCATGTCTTCACGTAGTGTTTGTTTCGTGCTTGAATTGGGCTGACAACGAAGCCCAGGCCTAGGGGATGGGAAAAAATTCCTACTCGATGTCCTGCTGGAGGGTCAGGAAAGCAGCGGCTTTCCTGACAAGGTGGCGAGCCGCGGCCCACTTCCTCCTCTCTTTTCTCTCTTCCCTGATCGCTGATCGGCTCCCTTGATGTTGCAACAGGAGGTCGAAGATGAACTGATCACGACCATTATGGGAGGGCACGAGACGACGGCCTCGCTTCTCTCCTTCCTCGTCTACCTGCTGATTACTCACCCCGATAAGCGGCGTCTGATGCTCGACGAGCTGCAGCGTATCCGAGAGCGTAGGCGATCCGTCGACCAGCAGGGCGCCAATTGGCCCACCGAGTGGACCTTCGAAGAGCTCCAACAGATGGAATACCTCCAGAACGTCATCAAGGAAGGCCTGCGCCTATACCCCAGGTAACGCATACTGGTGGGCGGAGGGAACGTTCTCCCAACTGAGAGATTTTGCAACACCCGAACCCTAGCGCCCCCATACTGAACCGTAGAACGACGAAAGATGTCGTGCTCGGAGGATATTGCATACCCGCCAAGGTCCAGACTCTAGCCTCTCACCAGGCGACAATGCGTTGACAATCATGCAGACAGAGATTTTGATAGCCCCATGGGTGCTTCAGCGCCACCCACAGTACTGGGAAAGGCCTGAGGAGTTCATTCCGGAGCGCTGGGCCGACGACAGTAAGACGCAATTATTGTCATGTGTGTCATGACATTCTCGTTACTTAGTCCAACATCAACAACAGGCATAAGAGAAAAGGAGAATCCACTCTCGTTCCTGGCGTTTTCGGCTGGTTCGCGAAAATGTCTGGGTCAGCAATTTGCCTACATGGAAGCCAAGCTCGCCATAGGTAGCGTGGTCACCCTCTCGTAAGGCATCATTTCGCTTTTATTTACACCTTAGTACCATCAAAGCTTCTATTTTCACGGCGTTTGAGGTGAGCGTTGCTCCTGGACAGAAGATAGACACCGAGATGGCCATCACCCTGCGTCTTCGCTATGGCCTTCGCTGCTTCCTTCGCCCCACCCAAGAGAAGCCAATAATAAACTGAACAAGAAAGAGTATTTCCCACGTGGAGATAAAACAGTTTTTTTTTTCCTCCTCCATTGCCTCCCGAAGTCATGACCTGTGGTGCTCCCCCCCCCAAACAAAGGTTCTTTTCTCTTGCTTGGAGATTCATGCCGCTTCTACTCAGGCCAATGCACACCTCCCCTCGTATTGGGCATTTCAGGCCCTTCCCGCAGCGGCAAGACAACACTGGTGGCGGTACGCCTTTGTGCCAACCGAAACCTTTTTCCCTGTGCTGACCCCTCCCATTTCATCGCCCCCCCCCCCGGGCCAAGGAGTGGCAAGAGCAAGCCAAAAGAAGGGGAAAGCCCTTAGCACACGTGGTGCACCAGGATCTCTATTTTCAACAGGTGCGTCGTCACGTGAAGACAACAATTAGAGCCCGTGGTGATCTTCGCAGCCATTTGCACCGCCATCTCACCCTCACGACTTTCGCGTGCGCGTTAAACTCAGACTGATGACTTCGTGCCGAAAGAGGAGATACAGACTGAAACGGGAGAACGTGTGATGATTCCCAATTGGGAAGTGCCGGAAGCCATTCGGTGGGGTGCTCTCGAAGAGGTAATCTAGTCATTGAAGGTGGATGTGGACCCATGTCGGTAACGCGAGAATAGGAGATAAAGCGGCAAATCCGCAATGGCACTCGCCAATGCGCAGCTTGTCAGCAGCGAGCTATGGTTGCAGGTACCAGCCAATCCAGCTAGTCTAGGAGAAATAAGATACAGACGAAATATCTCAACCAGAGGACGGACCAAGATCAATGGTGATAGTGGAGGGCTTTCTTCTCTTCTCCCATCCAGCTATAGCGGGCCTGCTCGACAAGAAGGTGTTGGTGCTGGTGGGGCATACAGAAGCGCGGCGACGGAGGTACCATCCAGCCTATGTGTAGGCTTCAGTGCTGCACAAAGACCGGTAAGTAATGGACTGATGCACTCGCCCTGCCTAGGCTCAATACAAACGGCACAACAGGCTTCTATTTCGATCACTTCGTGTGGCCGCACTGCATGAAGTACTTGCGGAGCTTACTACTTTCTGGAAACGGCACCTGCGCGAACTTGTTAGTTGTAAACGGAGAACATGACCCACGGGAGAATGTGAAAAGGTTGGAAGCGTTCACAGGCGAACCAAACACCAAGGACAAGACCAGCGAGGTAGGCACAAGAGAAAGGTTTTAGACTGCTCACCACCAAAACAAGCAATTTTGAATAGAGCGAAGAGGCTTTGAGGGCATTTCTGCAGGAGCACGCAGCCACCACAGGGCAGCATGGGAGCTCATCGATGCGCTCTCTTCTGTTGCCCGAACAGAGGGAGGCTCTTAAGTTATACCGAGAAGGTGAACTGCTGGAAACGTACGGCAAGAGAACAGAAGCAACGGTAAAATACAGAAAGGTAATGGGTCTTTAAGGTTTATACTTAGCTCCAACCTGGCGAAACTGATTTCGAAAATCAATACGTCCAAGGCACTTAGGCTGTGGCCCGACGTGGAGGCAGAGAGCTCTAAGGAGAGTTGAAGACTTGGTCCCAATTCAACTACCAAATTTTGTTACGGAATGTAGAAGGGAATACGAAGATGCAACAAGACTACCTTTTCTAAAATCCAGAAGCAACAAGGTTTGAGAGACAGGTTTATTTAGCGGCTTACACAAAGGAAACGCTGTACAAGAGGAAGTACCAAAGAGACATACCACTACACAGTAAGGGAAGCCTTCCTGGAGAAGGGGAAGCTTACTGGAGCTAGTTCTCTATACATTGGGCGATTTTAACAAAGGAGAGTGTAACACAGAGTACAGGCAATACGAATTACCTTCCAGGGCACTGCGGTGCACAGCAGCAAACCCGGTAAAGCAACACACTTGGACCACCAGCCGGCGGGAATGGGAGCGCGCGATCACTTATCCTTGTGAAAGGAAAAGCGAATGAGAGGAACACAATGGTTCCTGTTAATCTCCGATCATGAGCACAAAGTGCAAACGGAGAGAGGGTATTGCGGTTAAGCTTGTCCCCTTGTGGTCCTTTTCACGACCAGCGGCCGGTTACGACGTGAAGCAGCACTTGCTAGACGTCCTAAGTGTGTCAACACGTATCGCGAGTACTCGGTTGGCAGGCTAAGCGTTGGTTGACACAAACCTCCTGATGAGGTCATCATTAGAGGCGTAAACGTCGAGATCGAATTCGGACTGGAAGTAGCAAGCAGCATCGCTGACTTCAGAGGGTGTAGCTTGCTTGGCGGTAGGCGGGCGTTGAAGAATCTGGGTGTCTACGTAAGTGAAGTTAATTTCCGCAGTAGAGTTCGTACGACGAGGGCTCCTGCGCTTGTGGATGCTGCGGCTCGAAACACCATTCTGGCGAGAGAAGTTCATTTTGGATTGGCAAGGACAATGGAAAGGATAAGGATGGGTGCGTGGCTTGTAGCTGGTGCTGCTGGTTTTGCTTTTTGAGGGACAGCGAAGGTTTGCGACTTTTTCTGGCTTGGGGGCTGTCCAATGACGAGCAAAGGCCTACCTTGAAATAACCCAGACCGAACGAGTTTTCACTGCTTTGGCGTCCAAATGCGGAGTTCGAGCAACCGTGAAAAAATCCTAGATATGAACAGCTATGCCTTGACAGAAAAGAAAACATAGGGGAAAAACTGAAACCTATTCTTGCCATCGGGACATGAGCGCCGACAAGGTACGAGCGACGCGATACTAATGAGTGTTGTTTGATTTAAATCCTTTAAGACAAAGGAAGGGGCAAAGGGGGCACCGAAAGAATCAAAGCCACGAACGAAGGTAGAAGTAAGCAACCTTCCGCCCGGCCTGAGTGAAGAACAGTTTCGTTCTGCTGTAAGTCAAATTTTAAACCTTGATGAGTGTGTGGATTACTTCTACTATGTTACTGGCAAGGCAAGGTACGGAAATTTGCTTTTTGTCACCCATCAATTAATAACAATAATCCTCAGCTCGACGAAGCGAGTGAAGTCATTTTGCGTCATGAACTTCAAAAATCCGCAGGACCTGTTTGAATTTGCCCAAAAGTTTAATGGGCACCTGTTCGTGGATGCCAGGGGTGCCTTTCTCTGCTTTCCTTCTGTTTCAAACCTCTTCTCTCTTCGTTGACCGTGTCGCGTGCAGGTGTTGAGTTCGCTGCGCTTGTGGAGTACGCTCCCTTCCAGCGCGTTCCCAAGCCTCGCAAGAAGGTCGATGCACGCCAGGGCACTATCCTGCAAGGTACAACCTGGAAGCTCTTGGGAGGAAGCCCAAGGAAACAACGATTGTTGAGCTTCTCCTCACAGATGAGGACTATCAAAAGTTTGTTGAATTGCTCTCAGCTCCCGTAACGCCTCTCCCATCGGCCGAAGCCCAACTCGAGAAGCGGCTTAACGAAGAGAAGGAACTGATAGGTATCTTCTTCTTCTTCTTCTTCTTCTTCTTCTTCTTCTTCTTCTTCTTCTTCTTCTTCTTCTTCTTCTTCTTCTTCTTCAATGAGCGCCTGGATCAGCCGCTTATACTTTCACCACAGACCTGAATGGCGGCAAAGCCCCGGCAATCATGTCTCCGCTGCTTCTTGAAATGCTCGAAAAGAAGAAGCTGCGCGCCAAGAAGAAGCTCGTACGCTTTTGTGCAAACTTTACTGTAGTGGTATTCTTTCATTCCACCCACCTCCTACCCCCCAATTTTTATTTACAGGCGCGCGAGGAACGACGCAAAGGCGATAGAAGAAAGAAGCGGAAAGAGGCCAAGGAAAAGACAGCAGCAGCCGGCGAGAATGGCACAACCAAGCCCGCTTCTGAGAAGAGAGAACGGGCCCGTAAGAGGGATGTCGAAAGGAAGGAACGGAAGGCCAAGGCTGAAAAAGCAGGTGCCGGCGGCGAGACGCCAAAGAGGCGTACGAAGGCCGTAGACCAGAAAGCGCCTTCGTGGATGGCCATTCAGAAGCAACTCGAGCCCGGTGAAATCAGGATCGCGACGCGCGAGAAGCCGATTGCTCAAGCCGCAGCGTCGGTGCCTGCTCCTATTTCCCCAGCCAAGCCGGCCTCCCAACGAGGGGTACTCACTCAATCTTTTTTTTTTGTCTCCACGTCTGCTTGGCCTTGCTCACGCTCATTCTCTCCAATCAGCAGGCGGGCGGCTATCGTAATTTCATGGAATAAGCGGCAACTTTCATGACCCATTGGCAAGTTACCGCAGCGGCGAACAGGCGCGTCGACGATTAGCGAAGCGCCTTTCTCAAAGTGCTTGTTGTGAACAAATGCCTTTGTGATAAGATCACTTGGGCCGCAATGGCTGGCGCGGTGATCCGGGGCTGTGTGGTGGGAACTGTGAACGATGGGACGATGGCTACTTGGGACGGCTGCTGTCAAGCCGAGGCGGAGATAGAGTTGCACTTAGCGCTTCACGTGCTCATTTAAATCGTGATAAAGCAAGCGCAGTTTTTTTTTTCTGTACAAAGCGAAGGCTGCACAGCCTTAAGCTACTTGAACTCCCATGGCTGGCGGCACATTGGGCAGTGGGCCTCAGCGCCTTGTTGCTGAACCCACTTGAGGATGCAGTGCAGGTGGAAGACGTGGTTGCACTTCCCCCATACTGTAAGTGACTTTGTGAGAACAACAAGAATAGACAGCACGAGGAAAAGACTACGCACTTGGTGGGCAGTCATCGCCAGGCTTCTTGCAATCAACGCAGTATGTGTCGAAGGGCATGCGGCAAATTCCGCAACTGTCCTCGTGCACATCCCATCTCCAGGCAGCAACAGCGTGCCATCTGTGAGATCCGGATTAGTGAGCATCTTGCGACAATGAAGATGAAGATGCACACTTTTTTATTTTGACTCTCAACTTGGGGCGTTCTTGTCCACCATTTCTCTCGTGCTCGTCATCATCGACAAGCGGAGGCAACTCGACTTCGTAATTCATGTGGTTCCCGCCAAAAAGGGTGAAATTATCCTTTCTTTGTATTTCCTTCTTTGTATTTACACGTTTGCATGTGTATCACTTGATGATAACGATCTCTTTAGGCACGTCATCCACTGCAGCAGCATGTTGAGAAGGGGTCTCTTCGCCTTCTACAGGATCATTCCACTGATCCACCGATGTGTCTGTCCGTGATTGAAAAGTGGGATGGTAAGTTTCCAAGAAACTGGCGACATTCCCCAACATAGGGCATGCTGTGACTTTACCGAGGAAGTGCAGAGCCACTTTCCCACTTCGAAGCAGAATAATGGCCATTGATTGGAAAGCATTCTTGTATGCTTCGGTCACGGCTTTCTTCTTTGCGTACTCGATAACCTCACCTAGTCAGTATCTCGTTAAGGAAACCATGCTACAACCATCTTCGACACTCTTCTCTGGTTTACCTCGCTGCAGTCCTTCGTGCATGCCAAAGCCAATCGCTTCCAAGACTCGGTCATAAGACTTGAAGGAATACCGCACCACACACTTGAAAACGCACTTGAACATCTTTGTCGTCGCATCAAAGCTCAGCTCCTCTATTCAATAATATGCTTCAATGTCAATCGAATTCATTAAATAGAAGATCGGCAAACCAACCTGCAGGGGCGAGAGTTACAATTGAAGAGGACCATCCATCGAACCCTACAAAAAAATCATAAATTACAACAATATATAAGAAGGTTGTTGAGATAATTTAGAGGAGTATTACCTATGTAGTAGTTGGCAACGTCGATGCATCTCTGAATTGTGAGTGGGAGCTGCTTTCGTTCGTTCTGGGGATTTCTTTTCTTCAAGATGATCTGATCAACAGCCAAAGGATCAAATCAACCTTGGTCAAAATGGTAGAAGCACCAGCAGATAAAGGTGGGAAAAGCTCATAAATCGGGGAGAAGAGTCTGCATGCCTTGCATGTAGTGCCGTGAAACTTCTTACGCTCGAGGAAATGAAGTGCCTTGACGGCAGACCACATGCTGTAGTACCGCACGAATGCGTAGTTGTCTGCGATTACCAGGACATTAGCTTCTAAGATGCGTTACTGCAGGTTAAGAGAAGTACAAGGTCGATCACTGTCGTCGGTTTCGTAAAGTCGGAGATCGTGCAGCAGACCAAAAGGTGAGAAGGTGTCCCGAAGCTCCTCTTCCGTGGTGTCCTTGTGCAGACGACTAACAAAAAGGCAAGAATCATCGAGTGGTGTTTTGAACAGGATAACTTCGCCGTGCGAACCTGAGACACAAGTAAGCACCAAGTAAAAGAAAAGGAGGAAGGGGGGGGACTCAACTGACGGTTCGTTGAGCCTTGGCAGGCGGCGCTGTGTTATCAGAAGAGGGAAGCCCACTGGAACTCAATGCGGTCAGCGACCTCTTGTGAGGGCTCTGGTTTCCATTCATTTGAATGTTGCTGTTTTATGTTCTATTCGAAGAAAATCTAAAAATTTCCAAGGAGAAACAAAGAAACAGAGAAACTAAAATCTAATAACAAAGAAACACGCCACTGAAGCTCACATGGCTACATCAATGTACTGTAGCGCTACCATGCCTGCACTCATTTACTTTTATTAACTCCACCACAGTTTAAGCCCCCACTACAAATGGGCGGACAGTGCTAAGTGCGTTGTTGTTACTGTCTTGCTTCCACACACCTCCAAAGCAACCACGAGGGTTACTACAAGTCTTTAGTTTAAGTTGCTATGTAGTTGCTGAACTTTTTGGCTCCGTAGGTCAACGTCTTGCCGGACGGACACGTAACGGTGGAAGCCACTAAATCTCATGAACCCAACACCAAGTATCTCCTGGACCTGCAGCTATTTGGTAGGCTGCGAGTCGGGGTGAGCGAGTCTATTTTGTTTGTCATAGTTCTGTATGAGTGGTTTGCTTTCTGTTGACTCGCCAATGTGCTTTGCAGGACAGTTCATGGGAAGTCGCTGATGGCAAAGTCGTCCTTCAGCTGCGCAAGCTGGAAAAGGGCAAGTGGAACCTATTACAGGTGCTCTTAATATTGACTTCAGAGCAAACAAGCGAGCAATCACACAACCTCTATTCCTTTACCAGGTAGCCAGCCGCAAGAAGCCTGCTTTCGAATCGGTCGATTGGGACAGGGTGTGCTTTTTCCTCCTCCGCCTTCTCCCTCTTGTTGTTGGATTCCCCCTTTTCGCCTGCTTGTTTTTCTGAACTACGATCCCTTTCCCTTCGAAGGTCAAGCTAGGCGACCTCGACAGTGATCTCGATGAGGACGATGAAGATGAAAACAAACCTGTCGATATGATGCAGAAATACCTGGATTCCCTCAATCCAGGTGAGGTCACCTTTCCTGCGTCGCCAAATACGCTAATGTCAATATACTGCTTCCGCTTTAACACAGAGGTGAAAGAGCGCGAGAAGCGGAAGCAGGAGGAGAAGGCGAAGAGAAAGATCAAGAAGGAGAAGCAGAGGCAGAAGGGCGCCTGGAACGACTGGGTAGGGCTGAACTGGATGGACTGGTTCACCATGGGCATCATCCTCCTCCAGGTCTCCACCATGCCCTCGTCTCCCTCGATATTCCTACTTACCCCCCTTTCACTAACCTGTGTGAGCATCCCTATTCCCCTTCCCATCTCCTCTCTCTCTCTCTCTCTCTCTCTCTCTCTCTCTCTCTCTCTCTGGGTTTGGCCATTCCTTTCGCAGGTGCTTGTTTGCCCGTTCACCAAGGTGGAGGAATCGTTCCCGCTTCAGGCCATCCACGACTTCCTCTACCATCCTACGAACCTCTCTTACTTCGACCATCTGGAATTCCCCGGTGTCGTACCGCGTACGTTCCTGGGTTCTTTTGCGGTGGCGTTGGTGGCGTCGCCCTTCGCTCTCTTCCTCCGCGCGTTCGACCGCCCCAAGATCTTCGCTCTCTATCTAGGTAAGTGTACTAAACGATGCAGGGGAGGGGGCGAAGGACTGACGACCGCGATTGGGGGGGGGGCGTTGCTGACAGTGAGGATCGTCCTGGGGCTGATGGGCGGTTTGGCGCTGCGGCTCTTCCGGGTGGAGATCAAGAAGAAGTTCGGCAAGGACGTGGAGATGGCCTTCGCCATCATCACCTGCTCCCAGTTCCACCTCCTGTTCTACATCAGCCGCACGCTGCCCAACGTGTTCGCCCTGTGCTTGGGTCGCGTCCACCCGCTCTGCCATCCCGTGGCGCGGCGCGGTCACGGCTAACTCGCTGCGCGCTTCTGCTGATGACTGGTGCAGTGCTGGTCGGCTTCAGGTACTGGCTGCAGGAGCAGTGGCCGAAGACGATCGCCATCTTCGCACTCGCCGCATCCGTGTTCCGGTAACGCTGTCTTGGGCCACACTCCTCTCTCTCTCTCTCTCTCTCTCTCTCTCTCTCCTTGCGCAGCAATGGGCCCTTCGGCTGCTCATGCGCGATCGGTTCAGGAGTGAGCTCGTCGTCCTGTTCGCCCCGATGGCTCTCGAGGGGCTCATCAACCGCAGATACACCATTAGGGAGGCCCTCATTTCCGGCGTCCTTTCCTCAGTCGCCTCCATCGGTACGGCCTCTTCGCCGTTCGTTTCCATTTCATGTTCAAAGAAGGGAAGGGGAGGGGGCTAAGCATGAAGCCGTCTGATGTCGTGTTACAAACAGGCCTCTCGGTGGCTTTTGATTCGATGCTCTGGGGGCGCTTGCTGTGGCCGGAGGGCGAGGTCTTCTACTACAACACAATTCTAAACAAGTCCCACAACTGGGGGGTATACCTTCACCCCGCTCACTTCACTCCCACCATGGACCACGACAGCAACACAGCTGCGCGCGCGTTCTTTTGCTGACGGTTGGATGGCCTTAACTAGACGTCGCCGTTCCATTGGTATTTCACATCTGCGCTGCCCCGGGCTCTGCTAGGCAGCATCGTGCTGATCCCTGTGGGAGCCTTCCTGGAGCGCCGCGTGAGGTTCGGCCCAGCTCAGCCCAGCCAAATATTTTCTGACCACAGTCTCACTCGCGCGGGCTATCTATCTATCTATCTATCTATCTATCTATCTATCTATCTATCTATCTATCTATCTATCGCTCGTTCAACAGAACGATAGCATTTGTGGCGCTCGCCTTTGTTGCCATCTACTCTTATCTGCCGCACAAGGAGCTGCGCTTCGTCATCTACTCCATCCCCCTGTGGAACGTCGTCTCGGCCGTTGGACTCGTACGCCTGTACGTGTGCCGAGCCGCGCCACCCTAAACTCTCGCCAGTGTGAGGAGTCGTTGCCGACATGCCCACCTCTTCTCTCCTCCACCTAGATATCATAACTTCAACAAGGGCTGGCTGTATAAGGTGGCGGTTGTGGGCGCCGTTGGTCTGCTCTTCCTCAGCGTGGTGGCCAGCTCCGGCTTCCTCTATGTCTCCGCTCACAACTATCCCGCGGGCCACGCCCTCAAGCTCCTGCATCGCACTCAGTACGCTCAACCAGGTACCGCCGCCCTTCCTCGTGGCCTCCTGGGGTCATCGAATTCGATCTATGGGGCTGACCACACACACACACGCGCGTGCGCGCAGGCTACGTTCACATCGACACCTATTGCGCGATGTCCGGCGTATCGCGCTTCGTGGAGGAACGCGAGGGCCGTGGCTGGCGGTACAGCAAGCAGGAGGACCTGCGACCTGACCAGTATGCCGGGTTCGACTATCTGCTGGTGGGCGCCGATGATCTCGCGCGGATGAAGAGCAACGCGTCCTACGCGGACGTGTTTGATCCGTTTGTGGAGCTTGCGTCTGTGGATGGCTACGATGGCATGGACAGGTCAACGTTCCCGCCGCACGTGCGACTCTCGCCCAAGGTGGTGATCCTCCAAAACAGCAAGCGAGACAACCAGGTTGCGGAAGAGACGACCAACAAACAGTAAATAAAGAAGTGGTTCTCTCTTGGGGAGGCGATTTCCCGCCCAGCGATTGGGTAAGTGAACTCCTTTAAGGCAGCTTGGTCCAACTTCGGCCGTCAGCAACTTCAGCTCATCCCGTTGTTCTCGCAGTAGTTGCAAACACGACTCCGCGTATGTCTCTAGGTTGGCCTCTCCCAGCATCAGTTGCTGGCTAAACTTATGCAGTCTCTGGAGTATTCCTTCAATGGAAACTTGTTACAATTGGAGTTAAGGGAGAAAGTCAGATTCTAGAAAAAGTGTTTCATTGCAACTGATTTCCTTGGAGAAACAGGAAGGTGAGCCTAATTGAGCGACTGTACATAACTAGCGGGGAAGAACCCCTTACGGCCATTTATTTCGCCTTCCCACCACTCGCCGGCCTTCCCCTTCACTATGACAATGTCGCCTGCACAAATGTTTTTGAGGATCGATTGGAAGCTTTTTGTGTGTAGGTGTAGATAAACTGCTCACCTTCTTGCAGAGACAACTCGTTGGGTCGCTCAGCCTGGAAGTTGTAAAGCGCACGGCATCGCTCCGTTGGCGCATGTCCACCTGGCACAAAACCGAAGGTAAGTTTATTCCCAATCTCTCTTGTAAAGGCAGCCTGTTTCACAATGCTTGCTTACTGTGTAAGACTCCTCGACCCACAGCGGCACCGGGTGCTACTCCCCTTCCCGCCTGCATAGGAAGCTGGAGGAGGAAAAATTGGAGGGTGTGTGTTGGATGTAGGGTGTGTGTGAGAGAGAGAGAGAGAGCAGAGAGAGCAGAGAGAGAGAGAGAGAGAGAGGGGAGAGAGAGATGCCTACCGGCCTCGCAGGGCCTCCACCTCGCCCGCCCACGGCAGCAGAGGCCCCCGGGGTACCGAGAACCTGTCCGGGCCTGTTGAGGAGGAGTGTCATCGATTTTCTTCTGAGCTCCAGCCATACCAGGAAGGTGGAATAGGGACAGGGAGAGGTACCTTGGGCCGGGCCGAGGTCCTGCATGCGGAGAGGCATATGGTCCTCCCGAGGCTGTCGTGACAGGGGAGAAAGAAAGGGAGGGGAGAACAGATACGCAGGTGAGTGAGAACAAAAGCGAAAGCGAGAGAAAAAGAAAGGGGAGAAAGCGAAAGGTACATCGTGGCTGGATAGCGTGGGACGTCTGTGCGACCGACGGCGCCGCCGTGATCGCTGGCACAGAGCCGGCCGCGGGCAGTGCTGCGTACTTACGGAGGAGCACATAAGCGGGACAGCCGAAGAGAGAGGTGCATGTGTGTGTGCGCGCGCGCGCGTGTGTGTATGTGTATGTGTGTGTGCGTGTGTGTTAAGCTACGCGGTCTGCCGTACGGTGGGGCTCTGGTCGGTGTAAGTGAGCGTCTGCGTGGGCAGCTGGGGGCGGTCGGGAGGACGGGCGGCCAGCGAGGTGAGATCTCTTGTGAGCTCGTCGTAAAGCTCGGAGCACCGCTTGAAGTAGATGGCCTGCGCCGCCGCATAGGCCTGCAACTGGGCAACGTGCGCGTTCTCCTCATCCTGACTACGGTACCATTCCGCGTGAATACATTAATGTATCAAAAAAAAAAATCAAAAATAAATTCATATAAATATAAATATAAATTGTTGCACTGAGAGGGGATTACCTGTGGATGAGACGGTTGTAGTACGCTATGCGAGACTCTTCGAATTTCTGTCTGGCTCTCTGCATTTTCTCTTTTATGGGAATTGAGTAAGGACGACGAATAGCCACATTTATCCAAGGCACAGTTACAAATGAGAGCACCTTCAGTTTCTCTGGTTTTCTTGGACTCGTGGTTGCGTCTGGCTGCATCGTAGTCGAGCCGATTGGCATCATACCTGGTAGGGAAAGGGAGGGAAAGTTAACCCCATGGCCTTAACCCGACTCAAGTATCAATCAATACGCAGGAACAAATCAACCAACCGCTTCTTGAGGTTCAATAGCTCCTTCAATTGGCCCTCTTGGTAAGCCTTAAGTGGGTCGATGGTAGAAATCATCAGCCGATTGTCCTGTTGTTTTGTTTTGTTTGGTTTTGTTTGGTTGGGTTTGGTTTGGTTTTGTATTGTATTTCATTTTGGTAAGTGTGTCAACGCTCATTCCAGGGATAGGATGGTATATACCAGTTCTGAATGCTCTGTGCCGACCTTTTGCATTGTCTCACCAAGCTTGGAAACTGCAATGCCAAAGAGAGACTAGGCATGAATCGGATGTCAGCAGCCAATCCTACGCTAAGTCGGTTGCAGGGAGAGTTTGCATGCCGTGTATTGGTCGGCCTGTTGCATGGAATCGCCAATGCGCATTAGCTTATCGCCCTGCTTCTCCTCCTGTTGCGTACGAAGCGAGGCCAGTGTGCGCGAGTTCAGGTAAGTACTCGACTCAGGCGTCAGGGTTTTGAGTAGCTTCTCCGTCGCGTCCCTTTTGTGTTTAACAGGGTTAAAGACATGTGGTTATAACATGCTTCGTCAGCAGAGGTACCTAGTAGCGTCCGCAAGCTTCTCCTGCCGTACAAAGGTTTCGTCTTCATCCGCAGTGCGAGAGTAAATCCCAACGCTCTCTCCAATCTTTTGGCCTAATCTGTCCAAGAGATCCATAGATGCCTTCTTCGGAACGAAAGGAAACAGACTTTTCTCTGCATCTCTTTCTCCTGCTTTTTCCTTCATTAATTATCCAAAGGCTTGATGGTGAGCGAAAGCAAGACGGCCAACACTTTATTGCCTTCGTTCTTTATTGTTACATTCATCACGCTCCAGGTATGAACTCATTCTGTTGTCTGCAGCTTCAGGAAACCTCGCTCATTGGGGGCTTAGATTATTGTTCCGGCTTGCTACTACCTCGGCCAAGTACAACGCACGGATTCAACCGACTACACCACTGATCCTCACGTCCTCATTTCCTGAATGCGTTTCTGCCCTTCTCTTCGCTCACGCTACTGTTGGCAGGACGAGCGCTTCTCCTGGCGCATGTTCTCACCCTTGGGCCAGCGTGTAAGGTGCAACGTGGTCCATTCTTTTGCCAACGGAACTGTTATTCATACGAACAGGTCCGTACCCCTCCGACCGCTTTACCGTTCAATCCTCCAACCTCGCGCTGTGTGTGTGTGTGGATGGGTCAGGATATATCACCCCACATGGATGAGCCTCATGCAAAAGTGCAGGGAGCGAGTGATAGACGCCATCACTCGGGACCTGTGCGAGAGAACAGAGGACGAAGCGCCGCTGCTCATTCGCCGAAAGATCACAAGAAGAGACGAATGGGGAAAGGAGACGACGATCGAGTCGGGATCCGACGCCAGTCTGTGCAGAAGCCTCGCCCTGACGACGGCCCGGGACTGGAATTAGCGGCCAATTACACAGCCCATAACCCACCAACACGAAAGACGAAGTTCCGCAAGTCCAGCGGCTCGCATGAGGATAACCATCGGACCACTAGCTGGTGGAGTCGCTATTGGTTCGAGTACCGGATCTGCTACGCCTTGTTGACATTCTTCCGCTTCGTGTTTTTCGCTGCGTTTTCCTTTGATTGTTGGACGCAGATCCACCGCGCGGTCAAGTACGCGCACTGCCTCGACTTTAACGTATCCCACTTTCCACCATTCATCGAAGCCTTATTCTCCCACGCGACCGGCTCCTTTGCAACCCAAGTGCTTTCTCCGTTGTCGTCTTTGCTATGTTCTACATTTGCTGCCACTGTGTTGCCATGTGATCTCCCTCTCCTAGCCGAATGGCCGCAGCTACGTTCCTATTGGGCCTCGTTTACCGTGTGGCCTCCATCTGAACCATCGCTCGTGCTGTGCTGGGCGGTGATGGCCTTCGTGTCGCTGCGTATCGCTCTCGCCCGCTTCCGGCGCTGGGAACTTTTCCTGCTGGCCGCTCTGCAATTTTACCACTATTACTCGTCCCAGCTCAACCTCTATCAGCACGAGCATCTCCTGGCCATCCTGCTCGTGATATGGTGTCTCGTGGACTGGTCCGAATTGGAGCGCGAGGCTCACGCAAGCAGTACCGGGAGAAGTCCAATGTTTGGCCAGGTGCGGTGCTGGCCTATGCGCCTTATTCTCGTCCAGGTGCGTTATCGAAGAAGCAAACGAAAAGATGTACGCACAATTCTAATATGATTTATTCACTGGCATATTATCGGCTACCAACAAGCTTGCGGTGGTCTATTTCTGGACAGCGGTGGCCAAGATGGATCCCATGTGGCTCTCATCGGACTTCCTGCCCTCTCTCTTCTCCCCGCGCTTCAATGCCGTGCTCGAAACCTACATTCATCCGCTGGTGGAGACCTCCGGTGTGCCGCTGATCTCCACCCTCTCGGCCGGCCACATGTGGCAACTGGCAGCAGCATCGGTCATCATCGTCGAGCTGCTGCTCACGCTTCTTCTTCTCATCGCCCCGCGACCCTGGCTCAACGCTTTTCTTTTCCCCTTTGGGGTGGGCCTTCACTTTTCCATGGAAGCGTCGGGTTTGCAGATTGGTCACTTTTCCTACTTCATGGCTGTCCTGTATCTGCTCGTTCTGCCCACCGGGCTGACGTCCGTGCTCTGTTGGCTCATGACCGCGGGTGATCGGGCATGGATATGGGCTAAGGATCTCTGCGACCGCATGCAACCTGCGGGTCTGAGATCGTTGGCTTCTTTCCTTGCTTCGGCCGCATGCGTCGCCTTGGGACACTATCTCATGTGGACGCAGTTGCGGTTCGAAAAGGCGGCGCTCTTTCTCATCCTTGTGGCCTTCGACACCATCGGTTTCATATCATGGGCGTTCACTGGCACCGCTCCCGCCCGAGACCGTCGTGCATCGCGACCTGCTTCTGGAAGTCGGCTAGTGGTAGCCGGTTTAGCCTACCTGGTCTGCTGTGGCGCTCTTGTGCTATTCGAGACACGAACTCAGCAATACGTTGTGTTGAACGAAACGGGGTCACAAGACGCCCTAAAGATGGGGGATCTACCGCTTGGTAGGTTCATCTATGCTCTCTCTCTCTCTCTCTCTCTCTCTCTGCCCCTTTCTCGGATTAACCGCTCCAACTCACAGCGATTCAGTATTTGGAGAGAGCGGTCCAGGCGGCAGAGCCACCAAGCGCCGATATGGTTGCTGATCTGGCGATATTGCATGAGGGTCTGGCTGCTGGACGCGAAGGGCCTCACGACGCTGCATCGGCACATTACTACGCACAAGCGCTGCAGCTCGACGGCACTAACATCAAGGCGCTGATAGGCCAGCTTCGGCGATCCGATCGCAAGGCCTCCATGGCGATGCAAGCCGCCCAAGACCAGACACAAAAGCGACGCGAGATGTGCCACAAGATAGCAGGCGTGAGGAGAAAGGCGGAGGACGCAATTGGCCGAGAATGTGGTTACTTTGATGCGGCGGGTTGCGAGACGTCACGGGGCTTTGCCCGAAACTACGTCCTTCGTCGAGTGCTGCCACAGCTGGAAGCCAAGTGGGGATGTGCTTATCATTAAATTTGACCCATTCAGGAGAAGCGAAAGAACGTTTTCGATTGTTGCAGTAAACACGCCCCAAGTTGGGGTTACAAACGCGCCTGAACATGAGCTCGCCTAAGGAAAATTCACGTACTGCGGAGCATGGTCCTCAAACAGGCCCTCTATGGGCGCCGGTTTCACGCCTGTACGGAGGAATGCACGCCATTTCTCAATGAACTGGAAGATCTGTAGCCCCTGATTGCGTTAGCTGCTTGCTCCGCGAGCACAGGTGGAAGAGGGAAAGAGAAGAGGTCGCCTCACCCTTCCGTGGTCGTATCTTTCATAGCGCTCCAGAGGGCCTGTGGTCTGTCGGCTGAGAAGTCTAGCGTTGTGGTCCAACACCAATAAGTACGGCCACTCCGACAAGCTGTTGATCATGCGCCTCCAATCCTCTATCACTACATGATGCACGCCCACAGCTAAGAACTCGTGACCTTTTGGGAGAGGAAGGGTAGCTCGCTCACCTCCCTCCTGAATGCTGTCATAGAAGTCATGCTCCTCAATGGTAACCAGAAGTTTGTTATTATTCCTTCCGGTTCTGCGGCGATACCGAGTATAGTTAATGGAACAGGCGGCCAATGGTGAGAGGGGAGCTCGTTACATTTCGTCGAGATGGAGCCACACAAAGACCTCGTTGAGCTTCTTCCACACGAGTGGGTTATGCGTGAGATAGTGCTCCATTCTTATGCTCCAATCGTCTGCATGTCAGTGATTTAAGTCACTGTCCAATGAGAATGAACCACCGTATACGGTGTTGGCTTGAGAGCCTTATTCGGTGCTTACTTGCGACTTTGAAGTAATTGCACAGTCCAACGCACAGGAGGAGGAGCTTGCCCTCCTTGCCCGCTCGCTCGGCCGCGGCCGCGATCTGAATCTCGGGAGACGTCTTAACGTCGAAACTCTGCGCATAGGCCTTTTTCCATCTGCCCAAAGGGGATTAGAGGGGGGGGGAGAGGTCGCGGGTTAGCCCCAGTGGGCCCGGAAGCAGAGAGCCGCCGCGTACATGTCGGTCTCCAGCGTGACCCTCCCCAGCACTTGGCTGTTGGTGCTGCTCGGCTTGGCGGCGTCCCGATGCTCCGACCCTGTGACAGTGTCCCAATAGCTTTCATCCTCACCATCACTACCGCTGAAGCTGCTGTCGGAGTACTCCTGAGGTGGCTCTTTGGTCTGCTGGAAGCAAGTGGACTCGAAATCGTCCCAGACGTTGAATCGCCGACCATGCTGTCGGTAGCCAAACCCCCCCCCAAAAAAAAAGCCACTCAATCGGTGACCGCGAGTTGCGCAGACATATGCCAAGTGCGTTGTGTTCAAAGCGCGCGTACCCATCTCGATTCGTAACGAATGTAGAAGGTCGATATACGCTGCAAGGCTGTACAGCTTTCGACCAGAGTACGGAGAGCCCGAGGATTGGGGAACACGCAATAGTCCAGCAGCAGGCTTTCGAGCCTGGGTAGACGGGAGAGCTGGGACAGCCCCTGCTGGGTAAGCCGGACGCAGCCACGCACTGGCCGGAAGGAAGGATGCGGAGCTTAGCCAGCTGATCTGTTGTCGGTCCTCAAGAGCGGGAGAGGGAGGGAGGGAGGGAAGGTCGATAGAGTACCGTCGAGCCGGGTGAGCGCCTTGCAGTTCGCGACGATCACTCCCAAAACTTCGTCGGTCAACTGCCTGCATGAACCGACTCAAATAAGCCGCGAGAAGAGACGGTACTTGTCCATTCTCTCATCTCTCCTATATTCTTGCTCACCTACACCAGGCCAGGGATAAAGAGCTCAACTGAGTGCATCGGCCGATTGACAAGAGAGCACGGGTGTCCAGGTTTTCATCGCAAAAAGACACGTTCAGCTCTGTTGCCTAGTGTGCAAGCCTGAGAACAGGATATACACAAAAACAGGGAAAGGAAGGACTAACCTCCGCGCACACCCTGTCGACGATGTGGATGAAGGCCTGGTTCAAATCTTTCTGCTATACAGCCTGTCACTATTCTTCGCAAAAAAAAGCGAAAAAAAGCACGAAGTACCTGACGCCATTGGTCCTGCGAGAAGTCAAGGGGCAACCAGACTTAGGACAGCAGCTAGAACAGTCAGCGGCAAGCCAACTGAGGTAGCATATCTTCAAATTATACGCACAGGTTTTGTCATAAGCAAGTGACTTCCAGTGGCTGCACACGCAAGCGGCAGTGCCCAGAGCCTTAATTCGCACTGATTAACATCCGAAGTTGATTTGAATATACACACCATCTAAGATGATTCTCACCTTAAAAGGAAGCTTATGGAAGACAAGAAGTTGAACTTCTACTGGCAATGAATTAAACCCGTTGCTTGCCATTTGCGATATTTTCTCCAAAAGTTTCTCGAGACCAAATTATAGTTCTTAGAAAAAATGGAAGTAGTCAAAAAATTTCCTGTAACCACCTGGAAGTAGGCGGAAGGCGAAAACAGGTAGATTGATAGAGATGGAGTGTGTTATACCAGGACGAAGCGTGAAGATTTTTTCCAAAATCATACATTGTCTCTCCAAGGTGGGAGATGAACTCTTCTTGGAACCAACAGGCGACAAGGTATATATTAACTGCGCCCTTTTCCTCAGTTCATTTTGAATTTCTTACCCCTTTCACAGTTGGTGTGTAGAACGCTTAACCAGGCTCGTTCGGCGTTCGTTGCCATAAACTTTAGCCCCAATTTCTTCGAGTCCTACACGCTCACTTCAGAAATCTTCCCCAAATGCAAAGTTCTACTCAAGGTGTCTTTACCCTCCTTCCTTTTGCATATGTTAGTGGCTAATCATAAATATATCTTTATTTTTGCGACGGGCGCAGCCTTGCCTTGCCGTATTTAGATCTATCGCCACTGTCCAGAAGTGCACGATACGGCTGGACGAGGCTGAATCGCGTGTGGTCATAGAGCTTCTCTGTAACCTTGGTACAGATGCATTCATTGTTCTTCTTGGCCCTCTACTCACGTTTCTGCAGGCATCAAGAAAACCTATAGACTCACCTTCGAAGAGTGCGAGGCCCTTCAAGCTGTCTATTCGAAGGACAGCTGCCCCAACAAGATCGTATCTCGGCCGAGGTATGAAGTTCTCCTTTCTTCCATTTAGCACGCTATCATTATTGACCGGACTGACTTTCCTCCCGTAAACGTGCAGACTTCTTATAGATGTTGTACAGAACTTCCACAGCGGTCTGGACGAGATATCGTTTCAGATCACTGAGAAAATGTTTAAAGTGAAGAGCTTCATTGATGAAGACAAAAGAAGTACTTACTCTTCATCACATGCTTCCCTCCCGTAGTGAAGCCAAGAGGCTCATCCAAGCCACACTGCTCCTCCTTGTAGGTCAGCCCAGCAAGATTCTACACACCGAACTCACAATCGATCCTCGTGACTTCGACGAATATTCCGTGGGCACTGAACCCGGGGAGATCACCTTTTGTCTGAAAGAGTTCAAGGCCCTCCTCAGCTTCTGCGAGGTAGCCGGTCAGCCCATACAGATCTGGTTCGAGCAAGGCGGCAGACCGATCCTGTTCTCGGTCAACTTCTTCAACGCCTTCGATGTTGATTTCGTCTTGGCTACTCTGTTGGACAGCTCTTCCTCTTCGTCCTCGCAATCAGATTCGTCCCAAAGCTCGCAGAGCAGCAGTGCCTGTACGCCAACCCTTCCTTCTCTCTTGGTCTTGGACAAACGCTCATACGCTCCATTTTATCTGTGCGCAACACATATAGCCCAATCAAGCAAGCCTTCCCAGGTAGAGACCGCAGCAAGAATCCGTTTATGAGTACTGCTGTTCTATTAACTCCTTTCTTCTTAGTACTCAGCTACTCCGTCAAGCACGCCTTCCTCATCCGTGCCTGCGTCACCATACTCATCGCGAGCGCCCACCTCGCCCTTCCCTACGCCAACCACCGTTTCCTCCTACCCGGATCGCGAGGTGCGAACCGACCACCCTTTGAAACAAGCACTACTTGCAGTTAAGCTCAGGCTTTGTCCACATCATCAGGGCGTGACGTCCATAACATCATCAATGATTGAGGAAATAGGAACGGACAAGAGACGCCGAAGCGACATAGAGAAAGAGGCAAGCCCATCGGCCTCCCCGGCGTCATCAGTGTCGCAGCCACCGCCCTTTGTCGCCGCGGGGATGGTAACGCAACCTCGCATGGATATCGAGGGAGAGGAAGAGCGCGGCAGCGACGAGGAAGACGAGTTTGTTGAGGCCACGCCCCCCTCCTCGCCGCAGCTTGCCAAAAGAGCCCGCAGAGGATGAAACACAAGCTTGATAGTTTAAGCGATGTAATTAGTTTGTCAAAGTCGGCGCATTACATTTAAGCCCTTCGCAGGGAAACCTCCTTGCCCTCCTGCCTTTTCCTGTGCTTCTTCTTCGCCTTTCGCGTGCGCTTGTTTGCCATGACTTCGAATAGCTCTGGTGCTGGCTGTCGTTCCGATTGCTGCCATTGGCCGCGGCTTGTCATCGGAGTAAGGCAAATTGTGTTCAGGTGATTGCGCATGGAACCCAGGGTAGGCAAGAAAAGACCAAATTGGCTTTGTACTTCCGATGCAAGGAACAGACGTCGCCCTGTCTTATTCATCTCTGTGTTTGTAGACAACGAGAAAGGCAAAGGAAAAGGAGTTTATGCACCTGCTTTATTTACTGAAGAGCAAATGAAACTTCGCGATAAATGACGACACGGAATAGCAGAAGGAGAAAACCAAGGTTATTTACTTTGGTGATTCAATCGTGACTTATCAATTCAATGGCTTCTCGCACTACTGCTGCCACTGGTCGTGTTCTCAAAAATCGCCTTGGTATGCCCTTGGATCACAGGGCTACCCGTCCTGGTTTCCAAGCTCCCTGGGGTACCAGCGACCCTGTTCAGGAGGTGCGCCGCTCGTCCGTCTTCATGGGCGTTATGTCCGGCATTGCAGTTTCCGCAGGCCTGTTCATGTGGACTCGCAGGGATGCTGGTACCGTTAAAATCCTTTGTTCAGTTGTTCGGACTCTTCTTAATCCCCCCCCCCAAACAACAACTTAGTTCCTAAGCTCCCTGAGTCCATCAAGAACAAGGAATGGAATGACGTTGCTGAGGAAAGGCTCAACAAGAACCGTGGCTTTTAATCTAATCTGAAAATAAACTTTTGTAAGTGTCACGCTTCGGAACACTGGTCTTTTTGCAGTTCTTTCAAGCCCCAATGAAGGTAAACGGTTCCTTCCCTACAATTCTCCTTAGAAATCGTGAGGTTGTTGTGCGGTTGGAAGATTCGATCCGTACAGTCTCGTGGCCTCCTCTGTTTGCCGGAAACAAGAGATGGAAGCTTCAACACTGGCTGAACAGAGACTTTACTCCGGGTACCCGGTTAGTTTCCCATGGTGGCTATCAATCGAACGCGATGCTTGCCTTGGCGCAGCTGGCAAAAGTCAAGAATCTCCCATTCGTTTACTACACCAAATCTGTACCTACACAAAGCTTGACGCAACCCGAGGGGAATCTCAAACATGCCCTCGCACTTGGCATGCAACTTCAGTCTCTATCACCCGCCGAGTACGACCGCCGTTTTCGCGCAGCGGGCACTCCCGACAGACCTTATCTCTCGGGCGATGTGTTCGTGCCACAAGGAGCTGCGTGTCCGGAGGCTGAGGTTGCCCCCCCCCCCAAAACCCCTTACACTGTAGTTAGTACCAACCTCCTATGCTAGGAGGGTATAGCGGAGGTAGCGATTGAAATCAACTCTTTCGCAAGTCAGCGGGGGAGCCTTAACAAGCCTTTGATGGTCCTTCTTCCCTCGGGAACAGGTTGGCTTATTATGATTACCGCCTTGTTTGTGTGCTGTATTATTGACTTTGTGGTTGGTCAGGTACCACTGCATACTACTTAGCACAACACCTGAGTGAAGGCGTGAAGATAGCCTGCGTGCCCTGTGTTGGGCGTTCTTCCTACTTGTATGACCAGATGCGAAGACTTCGCACATCAACCGACCGAATGCCGGGAGTGCTGGAACCTCCATCAGGTATTTCCAGAATGCAGCGGCACGATTGGCACAGCCTAATTTTTGTGCAGGTCGGTATGCATTCGCCCGCCCAAGTCGAGATCTCTTGACTGTGTGGGAGGAACTGCAAGAAGCCGCATCATGCGCAGAGGTAGCTGCTCATACCCTATCATTAGCCTCCTTGTCCCTTACTCTTCTCTGCTTAAAGACCCCTTTCGACTTCGATTTAATATATGCCTCTCGGACTTGGCAAACGTTATTTCATCACTGGGATAGTTTAGAAACCTATGACTTGTTGTATGTGCACACTGGAGGCCTCGAGGGCAACCCATCGCAGCTGGCACGCTACAATCTGCAAAAAGAAATTGGGAAGGAAACATGAGAAAATATATTCGAACAAAACGCAATACTGAAAACTTGACGGGGGGCGAGGGTGCGCCAACAATTCGTGATTGAGCCACCTTTGTCGAGACTCAAGTTTATGATCGACTCGATTTAACTTGCATAATTACAAATGGAGAAGGGGGACAAGAGAGATGGGAAAAAAGAAAAAGATGGCACTGGTGACAAAGCTAAAGACTTCAAAGACATGCTGAATGCCAAATTTGAAACAGCCATTAAGCAGCAAAGCGATCACAAAGACGACGGGCGGCAGAGAAAGGACACACAAAAGAAGGACAAACGCGACAAGGAGAAAGAGAAGGAGAAGGAGCTCAAAAAGAAGGAGAAGAAAGAGAGGGAGAAGAAAGAACGGGAGCGGCAGGCCGAAGGTGGGGAAGCCAAAGAAGCCGAAAGAGAAAAAGAAAAGGAGAGCAAGCGAGACAAGAAGACGTCGGGCATCAAGGGTGTGCGCATCTTTGGGGGCGAGTTAAAGCAAGGCCTTTACGACAAGAAGGGCAACAAGCACACTGTGCCCCCGTTTTTCGACCAAGCCCTCACCTACTTAGAGGAACGAGGTATGGACCCCTTCTCACGTCCTTTGTTGCTCTGAATTAGTGGTGGCAAACCGGTATTTCCCTATATATCAGCACTGGAAACGACAGGTCTATTTCAAGAGGCCGGCCCCAAGAAGGAGATCAAAGAACTTATCAAGCGAGTCGAGGCTAAGCAAGACATTGAGTGGAACAAAGTCAAGAACCCACATACTGTATCCGGTATGTTCCCTCGATAGCTGTGCCACTCGTGATTCCCTTCTCACACTATCTATCATCGCCATCGCTAGGATTCGTGCTGAAATATCTGCGAGATCTGGATGAGCCGATATTCCCCTTTTATTTATATTCCCACCTCATCGAGACCGTCTCCGCGGGTATTTCCTTTGTCTCCCCTCTTCGAGATATGAATACTTGCGACTAATCAAACCATTGCCAGGCAACGCGGGAGTCGAAGTGAACGAGTACGCATTGCGCCAGCTGCTGCACGCTCTGCCGGCGCCCAATGTGGCCTTCCTCAAACGCCTTCTCCCATTCCTTCGAAAAGTGGCCGCGTATTCGGCCAAAAACCAGATGGTGACCGAAAGCCTTGCCACCTTCTTCGGTAGCCACTAATTCCCTCCCTAACCCACCTTCCCTCCCACTCTCTATCTCTAATTCTTTGCTTGACTATTGAAGTTCACGTCACTGACGATAAGCGGTCTCTGTTGGTCACACTCATGATGCAGGCCCGGCGATGCTACGGGCCGAGGGAGAGACGAGCCTGCAGGCTCTCGTTTCACACACAAACGAGATCATCATTCTGACCGCCTACATGATCAACTTCACTCCCACCGACCTCCTATTCTCCTTTCCTGGCGAAGGTTCCGAGCGTCCCTGCTCTTGCCACATGCCGCATGATGTAGTAGTCGTAGTCGTAGTAGAGACTGATCATGCCCTCATTCCTTCTTACATGACTTGTGCAGAATCGAACCTGCGGCTAAGCAACCATGGGAACTCGCCCTACCCGGTCGAGGGAGACTCAGCCGAGCGGCTCGCCGCCGGCCCGAGAAACCGACCGCGGCCCGCCTCCAACGGACCTGCCCTGGCGGCGGGCCATGCCGCCCATGCCGATGACGCGCCGGCCGCCGCGGTGTGGGGGAGTAATATCGCGCGGCGGCCTCCCATACCGGCCGCCCCCGACCGTAATGGCATGCATCACCCGATGCATGCCCCCGTCCCCGTCCCCGTCCCCGTCCCCGTCCCACATGGGCACACTCCTGCCGCTCATCATGTTCCGGTGCAGCAGCCGCTCATGGAACCCACCGCTGACTCAGCGGTATACATCAGCGAGCAGAGTGGAGACGACGGCCAAGCGGTATTTTTCCATTATTCTTTTCTTTTTTCGTTCTTTTATTATATTGGATCAACCCGACGCTGCAGCGTAGTTAAAACTGGCTTTTCATTTCTTTCGCTCTGATATCGCCAGGCATATGAACCGCCCCAGGAGCCATCAGGGAGAGCCAGCAACTATCGGATGTTACCTGACATTCCCCCCGAAGTGCCTCCCGAGGCTTCGCCATATGGTCGGCGACCCTCCTCTCCTCCCTTCCCCTCTTTTCTTGCACCGTTTTTCTCTTCAGCTTCGGTGTGGCTAATGAGAGAAACGCACCCTTTCACCAATCAGGCCTGTCGCCGATGATGGAACGAGGCCACCTGCGCGAGCCATCCGGGGTCGTGCGGCATCCCGACAACCAGCTCGCGCGCTCCTTCGGCAGCGATCAATACGTACGCACAACTTCCCCTTGGGCTTTCCTGTCGGCTCCGGACACACTGACAGTAAGACCTCCCCCCAGTACGAGCCATACAAGGACTCGGGGGCGGGTGCGGCGGGTTCGTCCATGGCCTGGTATGTGTGGCTCGTCCGTAGCCTGCCGCCGCACACCTGCCACCAGTACGAGGCGCCCACCCACGACAAGCCTACATGACCCGCATTCTTGACATTCCTGCCACCTCAGGGCTCGCACGTGGCCGGATTACGACGAATCGGCGGACATCTATCTAGTGAACGGGAACGAGCTGTACGTGTACCCCGAGCACTCGGACTTCTTCGCCGTCTTTACCTCTGAACTCTACCGCGTGGAGGACTCTTCCCGATACTTCTTCATCATTTCCGGTACTTCTCCCCATAATATTTTTTTTCCCTTTTATTTTTATTTCATGGATGGCTGAACGGGGGAGGGGGAACAGAGGAGGGCGACAAGTTGGGTATCATATTTAGCACGCGCGACGAGAGCGCAGCCTTCTCGCAGGCCATCGAGTCCGGCCTGGGCTACTCCATTCCCGTTGGGTACTTCCCTCCCCCCTCTCGTTCCTTCCTCCTCAGGATGGATGAGTGACTGATCGAACCGACCGCTCTTTGACAGCTACGCATGGGATAGCTCGAACAAGTCGGGGGCCGGCAGCGACATCAAGTGGAAGAGCCAAAAGAAGGACAGGATCAAGTCGACCGTTGCTCGAGGTCACCCAGCCCCCCCTTTCACATAGATTGTACATTACAAGTACAACCTAATTGAATCTATTCATGTAATGTACAGGCGAGGCAGACATACTGCATAAGGAATTCGAGGAGAAGGAAGTGATGCAGGACGGTTGGTTCGACGCGCCGCCCTGCTACGCCGACTTGAGCCTCGACCAAATACGGGCCCTGCCTGTACATTTCTCCCACACACACACACACACACACAC
>CDFF01069925.1:0-10554 GCA_000826265.1 Acanthamoeba culbertsoni
CACACACAAACTCCCTCATTCTTGGGGTCTCCACTGCCCAGATTACCCTAACTACAACATTAGGTTTTCCTCTAAGGCTTCAGGATTGAGCCACTAGTTTGGGTCAAGGTTTTCTTTTTACATTTCAGGTACTACCTCCTCCACCCTGTCAATCTCCATGGCCCTTGCAGCATCCTCATTTTCCTCATCTTATCATTCATCAATTTAGCTGGCCTCTTCCTGTGGCTCCTCTTCCTTTACTGTCACTTTTAAAAAAGCCCTCTTTGTCTTTGCCAACAAATTCTTGTAGCTTTACCATTGATTCTTGCTTCGTTTTTCCAATCTTAACATTTTCCTTCAAAATCGCCTTAATCAGTTGATCTAAGTTGGTTTTTTTCATATTGCAAGAAAGGCCTCTGCTATTCATAGTAAGTGTTAAAAGGAAGAGAGCATTGGTGTTTTTGTTGCTGGCGTTTTTCATAGCTTGTAAGAGCCAAGCTTGCCTGTAAAGGTAATAGTTAATGATCAGGCAAGCATCTGGTGCAAGTACCAAGCTTTTTGCTGTTTGGCCCAATCCTTCCTTTAAAAGGCACGAGAGCTAGGGAAAAGTTGGTTGTTTTCACTCAGCAATTGTCTTCAAAATGTTCTGGACAAGGTTACTCTTTTCACATAAAAAGAATCACACTTCAAAAAGTGCATCACTAGTAATATCTACGAACAAAACAATGCATGGAGCATATTCTGAAATGAGACAAGGTTCACTGAATTTTAATACTTATTCTGAAATGGACTAAGGGTAGCACATAAGTGAGAATTTAACACTTACTAAAGTGTAAGAAGGGAGTGTGAAAAAAAGGATACCAAAGACACTTAAATGACCCTCTTTGGGAAAGGTGGCCCATTGCTCAATAGTTGGTGCCTAAAGTGCAAGATATTACCAATCAGTTTGATTGTAATGTTGAGCTCAGCAAGTTGAATTAGCTGCATCATCAAAAATCTCAGAGGTGGAGGTAACAAGCCGTAAAAAAGTGCTCTCACCTTTGCTACTCAGCCACAGCCAGTTTTGAAGAAAAGCCACTGAACTGTTGTTTCTCATGAGATGGAGCTAATGAGCCTGACAGAGGATTATATGGCTCAAAGGGAGGAGCAAGAGGTAAAATAGTTTATCATGCTATTGAAGCTGCTCACATTAAAGAAACATGTCTCAAAAAAAGCAACAAGGTGTAGCAACATATTCTGAAATACGCCCAAAACTGTGAGATTACATCTTAACTCATTCCATAATAAGCCAAGACATCAGATTGCAACTAACTGTGTCAACTGCTGGATAAAAGGCAAGAGCTTCCATGTAGGCGGCTGGAGGCAACCATCAATGTGGAGCATTGTGTCTATGTTGATGACCAGTGTCAGCTTACCAACCAAGCAAATGGGCTCACACATACACAAGGCAACATCTATCACGCTGTTCAAGCCACTGCAAGGACTACGTCTTGCTGGAGAAAGTCTACTCTTTACTCTTAGAGCTTACTGGGCCAAGATGGCCAACAAGGCAAATTGGCTCATGGTTTGAGTGCAAATCCTCAGAGTGATGCAGAACCTATCAAAGAAAACACACAATGAGCTTGTAGCCAGGAAGATTTTCATTACTCCTTGTGTCCTGTTTCTTTTTTGGTCTCTGCTGCCGATGAAGCGATACGCGGCTTCTTTTCTGCTCCAGCAGTTAAGGCATCCGGCAATTCCATACAGGCCTGTGTTGCACATTGCGGACTTCTCCGCGTCTCCTCCTTTCTTTCTTCTGTTCGCTTTCGCTTGAGGCCCTCTGCTGATCTCTCGGTGGGCTGCTTGCTGATGCAGTGAAGCCAAGCATCAAGCGCTCCGAGTTTGACGTAGTGCTTTTCCTCAATCACCCAGCGATAGCAACCTGATGGGCACACTTCCTCCAGCGCGCTCTCGAGTGTTTGTGTTTGGGACGTAAGCAGGACAGCTCTGATTCACAATAGCAACGTACAGAGGTGAGCTGTGGTAGGTATCCACTCATATGACAGGTGAACCATTGCGCGGTACCTTCCGTGCGACCTAAGAATACGTAGCGCTTGCTCCAAAATGACGCGGTAGAGATGAGCAAGGGCTGCAGAGTCACCCACTCGGAACTTTCGACCGAAGGGGATATCACATAGCACGGCGTCCACAGAGCCATCTCGCAGCGGTAATGCTGTCACTCCCTTAGGTTTTGACACTACATGACGAGCGCGCTATTACCTTCTATATTGCATTGCAACAGGTCGATGTTGGGTTGCGTGTTGGACTGACGAAGGTTATCCAGGCCTATCTTCAGCTGGTCAAGGCTCACATCCATGCCCATGCATATTGAGTTCGGCCTGTCCAAAAGACGAGCGTGGCATTAATTCATAACCCTACTGGTCTCGTCCAAGTGTTAGGCCGGACCACTCCATTGCGGCCTCGATTAGTGAAGTTCCTACACCACACATGGGATCGCAGACCACATCGCCGTCTCTTATTCCCGCAAGTCTGTGGAATAGGATGTAAATATTTTCGACGTCCATGGGATGGGAAACTAAGAAGCAACTTGGCCATGGCCCATGCTACGGGCGGTCGAAGGCCAAACGTAGCCATGTAGGGTCGCTTGGAGATGGGAACTCGCCCTACTGGTAAAGCAATTACGAGCTGCGTGTCATTTAAGTGAACCTGTTGAATGTGGTTATTGGCTGTTATAGAAAGATAGCTTTCAAAGTATGGTTCAGACCATGACTTCGGTGTTGTAGTTCTTGAGGTCGATGTGCCACCCTAGCTTGCTCTTAATATGAGCGCCGAATAGCCGTGCCACTTCTTGTGCGGTGTGCAATCGACTCCACGAGCCCCGCACCTTGGCTGACACACGGAACGTAACGAGCTCGCTCTCGTCCCTCCCCTCGACCCTGAAGAGGGTAAGGTGGACTGAATAAACCCACAGGTTGATAGATAGGTGGTGGGACGTACAGTCGTAGAGCACACACGGCTTGTGTCCACAAGTGAGCATAACTAATGGCCCAGCCAACCATCACGTGCAGGCCACCTGTTTCCACAGCTCCTTAATAAGCCTATGTATTCTCTACACGGCAGTGTAACGTGAGCTACCTTTTTCGTATATATGGAAGGGGTTGGAGCCTACGGTAGCGGGAGTATGAGACTCACTGCATGCGTCTTCACCAACTTCGAAATGAGCGAGTACTTGAGCAAACAACCGCTCCGCTGTCCGCAGGGAACGCAGTTGTCTGTGCCGTACATCATCTGCACCAGTTTCTCTCGCGCTTGTGGATACTGGTTGAGCTGTATCCAGTGGCCCCTGGCCAGGGGACGAGGCGGGTAGCATAAAGTGGAGTCTGCCATCGGCGGTAAGCATTTGCAGAGGCTTCAACTTATCCTGCACTTCTATTGCCGCGAATCGTTCCATTCCACGACCGCACGTGACCGCCCACCACTGGGACTTGGTGCTGCTTCCTTCCGCCATATTTTTCCTTCTGTTATTTTCCTTGTTTTCCGTATATTTAGTACTTCAAGATGAGAAGAGCAGGGCGATCCGTTCGTGTCCTGGTCGTCTCACGCATTGCTGGCATCGAGCGAGACCTGCAACTTGAGTGCGCTCCGTATCTTGCCTCTTCTGGCCTTGCTTCGGACAGCGAGTGGACTTTAGAACTTATTACCTACGCACCTCCTCACTCCAATGCTGCTGGTGGGGACGCCGAGGAGGAAGGTAAGCTCCTTCAACTGTTACGAGAAAGCGAGGTGGTTGTTGCCGACCCAGCGCTGGTCGCTCCCCATCTTCGCAAGCTCCTGCCGTCGGCATGCACCTCTGGCGAGAATGGTGGACCTGGCGCACTGCGATGGATGCAGTCAACTTGGGCCGGAGTGGACAGCCTATTCCGTGCTCTGAGCCAGGAGCAACCGCACGAAGATGCAGCCCACAAGCATGTATGTAGTCAAGCCGATGAAGATGAACACAACTAATTCTGCCATCCTAGGTGCCCTCGTTCCAACTGACGCGACTTGGCGGAGTGTTCGGCAAGCCCATGAGCGAATACGTGTTCGCCTTCATTCTGTCGCGAGAGAGAAAGCTCCCCTTGCTCCGCGAACTTCAGGAGCGCAAGGAGTGGTGCGGCGCTCACGATGGCTACGACTACCGTCCGCTCTCCACTCTCACACTGGGTATTGCCCTGAGATACCATCATATGATAGAATAAATTGACATCAGGTAATACACTGATCATGATCCATAGGCATAATGGGTCTTGGTGACATTGGCAAGGAGCTCGCCCGTGTGGCCAAGGCATTCGATATGCGCGTGGTGGGCCTCGTCAGCAGCAAAGAACGCTGTGATCACCTCCTAAGCTCCGGAAATGTAGACGAGCTCTTCGAGACTCACTCCCAAGCCAAGGGACGAAGGGTATCTCTTACTGTCCTCCCTTTTTTTACTCCGTTGCCAGTTGTATTTCTCAATCTGTGGGCAGGGCCTCGAAGCCTTTCTCTCGCGCTGCGACTATGTAGTGAACGCGCTGCCCTCAACGCCTCAAACCAAGGGGCTTCTCGGCCTGCACGAGTTGGCGTCATGCAAGCCAGGCTCCGTGTTCATCAACATCGGTCGTGGCGATATCCTCAGTGAGGGCTCATCACAACCCAGCAACAGAGAAGGAAGCCTTGCATCGCAAAATAGGGATGAAGCGATCAAGGACTTCAATGAAGGAGATGTCGTGCTGGAGGCATTGAACAGGGGATACATCGCTGGAGCCGTCCTGGACGTGTTCAGGTCGGAACCTGTACCACCCTCGTCCGGCCTGTGGCGCCATCCAGACGTGACCATCACGCCCCATGTGGCGGCGGTATCTTACGGGCGCGATGTGGCACGCCTTTTCAAGGAGAACCTCCGCCGCTATGTAGCTGGGCGAGACCTTCTCTACCCTGTGGACTGGCACAAAGGCTATTGAGAAAATGGAGAAAATAAGAAAATGAAAAGAAAAGCAACCATGCCAACAATCGGAGAAAGTGGGTTGAGTTCCCTCCCTAAAACTCTACAGGAAGCCAAACACATCTTACAGTACTCACTTAAATATGGCCCAACAGCCTCAATGGACCGTTACTTATCATGTGAGTTCTACCTTCAACAAAAGATGATGCTAATTAATGGGTAGGCTAACAAGGGATGTGCCGGCAGAATGAGGAAAAACGTGAGCTTGGGTGTAAACACTACCGTAGAGGTTCCCGTATGCGTGCCCAATGCTGCGCTGGCAGCTTCTTCACTTGCCATGCATGCCACGATGACAAAGCCGACCACTCGCTGGACCGGCACGGCCTTTCCTTGCTTTCACACGGCCCGCTTTAGACGGTACCTAACTGCCCGGCTGCAGGTTCGCCGTGGAGGAGATGCAGTGCATGTACTGCGGTCGTGTGCAGCCGGTGGGCCAAGTCTGCAAGGGCGAAGGCTGCCTCAAGTATGCCCGTACCATTTTATTTTGCAACTTGACTGCATTTGTTCTTTCGCTAAGGGAGTATTCAAAGAGCGCTAGGCCAGTACTACTGCGACATTTGTCACCTCTGGAGCGATGATTCTCAAAAAAAGATATACCACTGCCCCGACTGCGGTCTATGCCGTCTAGGTCAAGGTGCATCTCCTCAGCTGATCGACAAACCGCAACCAGTCATAACCGTTTGAGGGGTGTTCGCAGGTCTGGGGGTCGATTTCTTCCACTGCAACAAATGTAAGGCGTGCTTGGCCATATCGTTACAAAACAATCACCGATGCGTGGAAGACGTGCTAAATAACAACTGCCCCATTTGTTGGGAACACCTCTTTACCTCGAGGTAGGGTTCAACACCTTTCCACATATACGATACTATTCTATTCACAGTCGCATCCATATTCCCTGTTTGGGGGGGGGGGCGCAGAGATCCACTGTCAGTGATGTCGTGTGGACATTCAATGCACAAAGCCTGCTACGAGTCATATCTGCGAAACGGATTCTACCGATGTCCGACCTGCCAGCACGCATTTTTCGACCCACGAGAGCTGCTCATGAAGCAGTTCAAGAAGACAGTCCTCACGTGGAGCAAGCGAATCTTTACCGACATCGTTGTAATCGCCATCCTCGCCTTCCTCTTCGATCGATACATCTACGACTTCTACTGAGAGACAGTAGCTCATCTCATCTTGCGATCCTAGCTCAACTAACAACAGATTTTGTATTTATTATGGCCCAGGCGGCCATAGTCACGCACGCCCTTCCCCCGATTGATCGATCGGTGACGGCTTGTAATGAGTTGTTTGTATTATTGAAGGGTGTTGAATTGTACAAAAGAAGAACATCAACATTGTGCCATCGCAACTCCTCTTCGTTCATGACTGCTTTCGCGTCAGAGGGTTACGGCCTGGCGTCGCATTGGGTCCACATGAAGCTGAGAGGGAATAGAGAAGCAGTAGAGAAGACACGAGACACAAGGAATAATCTGGACAGGGAGTTTTTCACTCTGCTGCGCTGGCTTCGCCACCACCGGAGACTGTTTTGAGAGCAGCCTCAAGGTAGTCCATCTGTCTCTCCAGCTTCGACAGTTTCTCATTAATGCGGGCCAATTTGTACCGCGTAGAAATGTCTGCGATGTGAGGGGAATTAGAAGGTAAACAAGTGGACCTTTTCCGCAAGGAGGATAATGGTACCAAAGCGGTTCAAAAATTCGGTGACCTTCTTAATGTTGACTGTAACATCTTCGATAAACTCTCGCTGTTCCCAGTCGCGCTGAATGTTGCTCTTTCCCTTGTCCATTGTGTGAGCCTCGAGATTAATCAACTTTCTATCGCCTCTCGTTGGCAACGAACTGCCGGCGTAAATAATTAACTATTTCTTCTCAAATTTTCTTTCTTCAGATAAGAAAACAACAAACAAAGAACTGGGCAAGAAGTATTCCCCAACTTGGAGTCATGCTGCGAGAAGTGCGCCCAGAGGATGATTTACAAATTATTGTTGACGACTTTGAGGTAGTTCATCGGCACTCACCCCCTCAATATCAAACAGACACAACAAGTACACACGAACGGATCAACGGGTACTACGTCTCTGGCCCACCACCAGGGCCTTCTTCCTCTGTCAAGACCTCCATGCCTTCTGTTTCGACCACCTCCCCTTTTCCCCACATGACTTCGAGCTTCTCTTCTTCGTCGCCTCCCCGCACGCTGCAGGACCTGCCTCCGGGGCTACAGATGGAAGTACTTTCACACCTGCGCATACGTGACGTATGCGGGCTTGCCCGAGTGTGCCGTGCGTGGCACGCCTGGCTTAGGTCGGACGATTTCTGGAGCCTGTTCCACGCACAGCGCTTCGGGCCATCCTCCGCATCCTCTCATTTGCCCACCACCAGAGAAGACTTCAAGATACGTCACGAGATGGCTCGTGGTTGGCGCAGGAGCAACTATCGCCAGTGCGTGTTTCGTGGGCATCAGTCGGCGGTCACCGCGGTGAGTATGTGGGGGCCGCGTCACCGTGTCTTCAGCGCGTCCGCGGACAGGTACGCGCTTCCAGGAGTGGTGGAATACCATGTTCGAGTCTTTGGCGGGATTCCTCACATCATGCTTCGCTTCTCTGGCAACAGCACGATCCGAGCGTGGGATATGAGCAGCGGAAAGACCTTGGGAGCCATTCGAGGCCACACTGCCGGGGTCAGGTGCCTTCACCGCTGCGGCGATGCATTAGCTAGCGGGAGTGAGGACAGGAGCATAAAAGGCAATCAGGATCCACAGCTTCATTCTTTCCATTCCGTTTTGTGTGTTGATAGATCATACCCTCGTCTTGACAGTTTGGGACCTCACGCATGGCAAGCTGGTTCAAAGTACTGCAGTCCACCGAGATACGGTGTTGTGTTTACAATTGGACGAAAGCAAAATCTTATCAGGTCCAACGCGAACGCGTTCAACTCTCCATTTTAAACTCGTGCATGCTGATTTTTCCGCACTCAGGTGGTGCCGATGGAACGATCCATTTGCGTGACAGAAGGAAGAGGGACCCAGAGCGCATTCGTTTCGACCATGGCGGCAATGTTGTCCGTAGTCTGCAGTTTGACGACCATTGCGTCGTTGCCGGCACCGACATGGGCACCATCGCTCTGATGGACCTCAGCTCCGGTGCGTCTTGTTGTTCTCTGGAAAAGTCCTTGAAAACCTGGCGACCCACCGCTGCGGCGGCACTTTCTTTTCTTCCACCCTTCTGGCTGAATCTCCGTAGGATCTCTTCCCATCTTTCGTTGTATGACAAGCTTATTGCCGCGTGCAGGGCGGAACTTTCTGACACTCGGCGGACACTTGCGGCCAGTGTCGTGCGTACAGCTGGACCCACGCAACATCGTCTCGGGATCGCCGGACTGGAGCGTGCGCGTGTGGGACCGGACCACCGGGCGATGCCTTGAGGAGCTTGAGGAGCACATGCGAGGCGTCTTCTGCCTACGCCTAGGTCTGCAGAAGCTGGTGACCGGCGGTGGCGACCGACTAATCAAGATCTGGGACCGAGACGATGACCTGTGGTGCGTCAACACCCTGCGCGGACACACCGGCGCGGTGTTGGCGGTAGATTGCGACGAGACGCGACTCGTAAGCGGTGCCACCGACCAGACGGTGCGGTTGTGGGATTGGAGCGACCCGGCCTACGACGTGTCAGCTGACCCTGGAGACATAGCTTCAGGGCTTGTCAGCGAAGCGAGCGCTCGGATGCTCGCTTTGACCACTGGCACCAAGGATGACTGCATTATTCAGTAGGGGGTTGGCCAAGGAATAGATCTGTACAGGCACTCGTACCACTTGCCTTTTCTCCTCAAGCCAGAATTGAGAGGACTACTGCCACCTGTATTTTCGGCTGCCCATGGTCCCAAGAGGGATTCTGTGGCACAACGTTGAGTGGGAAAATGTTCGCTAATCATTCCAAGCACGCCTCAAGACAGACGTGCCGAGTAGTTTAAAACATTTGCGTACAGGCCCCGGTTACATATAACTAGCCATCTGGCTTCGCGACTTTAGTGGCCTGCATAAAGCCAACGTTGGTAGGAAAGAAAGCACAGTGTGCCGCACTGCACAGTTCTTTCTCTCCTCTTGTTCTTGAGACAGAGACTCGGGCGCTGCCCGCAGGTTTACGCCACGCTTTGCAAGAGGAAAAAGGGAAAAAAAACGGCCACAAACGACCTAAGACAACACGACTGAGGTTGGCTGAACAGAAACCTCAGCAAATAGATAGACAACTTGAGCCCATGGATTGGCCACGGCTGCCGAGCTTCTCATGGAATGAAAACGGCGACTATCCTCCACTGCCACTTCCTCGTCCTGCCCCCCACCACCAGACACCCGCACACACCACCCCTCATGTATATACCTCCTTGCCACTAGAAAAGCCAGAGAACCCTAGCCCCAGCCTCATAGCTTCCCTTCTCCAACTCGTAGACGGAGCGGTGCCGACGGTAGCACCAACTTTTCCATCTACTCCTCCCGTGTCATCCCGCGAAGGTTCCGACTTGTTTAGATTTAGTGCCGCTGTGGATGGCAATGACTGGGATGAAGTGGTATCCTACCTGTCACGACCATGGCCTTCCACTCTCCCACAGCAGCTTGTTGACGAGTACCCCACACACCACGACCACTTTTCCTACCCCACAAATCCTCCAACTCCTGCTACGACTACGAGCCCACCGTTGCCCCATCTCAGTTGTATGCCTCGTCCACAGCCTGCCTCGACAGGCTTTACCGTCGATCCCAACCAAACGCAGTTCCCCCAGGGCAGCTTCCATGGTGCACACCTCCACACTACTACAACTACACCCGTGTCCCTGCCTGGATGGTCTACCCCTCGCAAGCGCAACCGTCACGGTGCAGGTACCTCTCCTCCCCCTCGTCCAGGTGGTTGCTTTGAAAAATAGGCTGCAATCCGCGCAGTTTTAAAACTGTCCTATTGGCTGCGTCGCGATTTTTTTCTTGTCCTCTTTCGTGTGGCCTGAAGGGTTTTCATGTCATACACCAACCAGATCCCGAAGAACAAGAGCCGACCCCCGATGCGGCGCGGCACTACGAAGAACAAAGTCGGCGTCAACTGATCACTCCCACCGCGGCTACGGCCTCACGCCTTCGCCGCATGGCATATCTGGGTGAGGATTACCCCCCGCACGAGGAGGACAGCACGAACCCAATCCGCGTAGCACTCCCGCTTCATCCCTCGAGGCAGGAGGAAGTGGCCGCGGCCAACCGCTCCGCTATCGTCGCCCACAAGGCGCGGCGGATATGGACGGACGACTCCCACCTGCGCCTCGCCGCGATGGGCCTGTGCTACCTCGACGTCTACCGGAAGAGGGTGTGGGTCTACGCCACCACCCACCCACACGCTATGAACACCTGCAACGTGAAGTGGATTCTCGAGCGCGGCCTGGACGGGTGGACCGATAAGGCCGACGCCACACTCGGCGTGTGCGTTCTGACGGTCCTCGCACAAGGTGAAAGCGCCAATTATTATTATTATTATTATTATTATTATTATTATTATTATTATTATTATTATTATTATT